>JAKGSA010001822.1:0-28068 GCA_033558755.1 Philaethria dido | reverse complement strand
AAAACTGTGAGGAAAAAAAGCTTAATGTTTTAAGTTGTGATCATATTTAATAAAATTAAAAGATTTTAATAAAAAAAAGAAAACCGACGTTAAATATAATGTAATTATTACGAATAACTCAAAAACTACTCGTTAGTTCTTAATTAAAATCATTACGGACAAAAATTAAAATAATTATCATGGATTCACCCAATAAAAAGTTATGCGGTAACTAACACACATGAAAAATGCAATCGCATCGTGGCGCAGAGGCACAAGCGTGCGACTGTAAACGCGTCAGGTCGTGGGTTCGATTCCCACTCCAGGAAATGTAAAATTTAGTATTTTCATTTCTTGAGTTTGGTAACAAGGCAAAGCGCGGCTTGAGTTCCGCCACTCAACACGCAATGCCTCAATTTGGCGGAAAGTGGGGAACGGAAATGTTGAAAGAGAACGGAGTGTCTTAACACTAGGTTCTCTGGTTCCCTCTGCCTACCCCGCTATATGCGGGATACAGCGTGAAGTTAAAAAACAAAAGAATTGAGAACCTCCTTTCTTTGAAATTGGTAAAAAAGACATTTTAAGTTATAATCACATGATAAAAATTTCATATACTTACTATATATATCTTGTTTAACTTTCTTTATTTGATATTTGCTTAACAAAATACAACAAACAAATATTACTGTCGCGAGCTCGCCTTCATGTAGACTCGTTTATCTTTATATTTACCCTCCTATTTCATGAAATAACAAAAATAGCTTTTGATGATTTCAAATATTAAATTCACTCTGTATCCCGCATATAGCAGGGTAGGCAGAGGGAACCTGACAACCTAGTGGTAAGACACTCCGTTCTCTTACAACAAAGTTCTCTTACCACTTTCTGCCAAATTGAGGCATTGCGTGTTGAGTGGCGGAACTCAACGCCGCGCTTTGCCTTGTAACCAAACACAAGAAATTAAAATACTAACATTTTCTGTAGTGGGAATCGAACCCACAACCTGTCGCGTTTACAGTCGTACGCTTGTGCCTCTGCGCCACGACATGCGTTTAAAATATTAAGCGAAAAATAGTACAAGACGTATTCACGTTTTGTCGTTGTTGATAATTGGTTGATGAATCGAAAATACATACCTTTTTGTGATGGGAATGAAATGTTTTACTGTAGAAAAAGCATGTTATGTCACCAACCGCTTAATTTCACTCAAAAAACAATACACAAGATCGTTTTTTTATGACGTAAAAGAAGGGCAATCAAATATATTCTTCGAATTATCCAATTATTATATGATTTATTTATATATATATATAAAACGTTTGCGTTATTGAGTGTCTGATAGTCAACGTACAGGCGGAACCACTGATCCTAGGGGGGCACTACCGTACTTCAAGAAAAACAGCTTCACGCCATCCGTACATGGTGGATATTCCTTATGTACGGACAAAGCGGTTTGAGACTACATTCTTTATTCGCACAGTGAAACTATGGAACTCATTGCCGGCTACTGTTTTTTGTAAATCATACAATTTGGGGGTCTTCAAATCAAGAGTCAATAGGTTTTTTTAAGCAAACGTGTATCATCGTAGACCGCATTAATGCTAACCATCAGGCTTTGATGCGGTCTAACGTTAGCCTATCAATCATAAAAAAAAAGAAAAAAAATGGCTCCTTATTCTAGGCTCCTTGGGGAGGTTCCTTGGAGAAACTACTTGGAGAGGCTCCTCGGGGAGTGTACGGGAGCACAAAGAGGATTACAGCAGTTTTTGAAATTCTTACGAAAAATGAGATATGACGTGTTTTTAGGTTCTATAACCCACGCGAGCAAAGTCACGGGTTACAGCTAGCAATCAATACAACATACTAAAACGATCCCCTGGCAGGTTTAGTGGCATGTGACGTAAACTGATTTATTAAGGGTTTGATTATTCTGCCCACAACTCGTATATGAATTATGAATGAGCTAATGTCGATATATTATTTTTTAGTTTCCTTTATAAACTATTTTGTTTGGTGGTAGGAGGTCTTGTACTCCGTCTGGCCGCGACCACTATTTCATGGTCAAGACGAACCGCTAAATATCTTATGATGTAAGTTCCCGTTCCTGATGGCATGTAAGCCAGGTTTTCTTCTCTCTCTCTTCCCACCCATCCTTTCCCAAAATGTGTGTGGTGTAGGTTCCTGATAGCGGACTACTGCTACATTCCTCCCTTTCCATCTGTATCTCCTCTAGGTTCGCAACGCATCTAGTACATCTCTTGTGTTGTAGATGTTCATGGCGTAGTTGCAACTTCTACTTACCATCAGGCGGTCCTTCTGCCTGCTCTGCCATCCGGTATCCATAAAAAAAAAAAAAAAAAAATGAAATCATTTCTTTATTTTTTAGCTTTCTCTACGCAGTATCCCCACAAATAGGCAGAGGGAACCTGAGAACTCAGTGTTAAGTCTCAACAAAACTCAACACTTCAATGCGCCGCCTTTCGGCGGATAAGTAATTGTTATATTCCTTATATATGGATGCGTTAGAGTGGCATCGGTAATGTATAAATCATGTTTATATTCACGGTTTTGCTACATCACTAAGCACTAGCTATCATATATAAAAAAAGAAGAATGATCAAAAATTGGTTCATCCAGTAAAAAACTTTATGAGATAACATCTTTTGTAGTTGGTTAGAAAGAAAAACAATACGATGTGCAACTAAAAACATATTATTCAGTTTTTCTATTTCTGGCAATAGAAATTCTTTAAGAACTCTATCTGTGACCTTTAGGATCAACGATTACTATATAATGTACTTAACCTTTGCGCTCCTCGTAGTACTGTTTTATATACTGGAAGATTATATTCCCCTTGTAAAGTAAAAAGATATAAAAATTCATATAATTTTTAGAACGTAACGATAATGATTGATTTTATAACGAACGACGAATGTCAATAGGGTTGTGGAATGTACACCATCTAGTTTCTTTCTAATAATCTCTCTCTTCGTGCTGGTTACGTTCCGTCCCCACCCGAGACATCACTGGAGTGTTTGATGGTGAACTCAAACGCTGCAAATTCACCGTTATAAAGTAATTATTAAAAGATCTAACACAAAATTCTTTAAAAATTAAAATTCTTAAATGCCTGTCATGGCGCAGAGGCACTAGCTGCGACTGTAAACGCGGCCACAGGTTCTGCCCGGGATTCCCATCAAGGAAATGTGTAAAAGCTTTAGTGTTTCTTATGCATTTCACATGGATTTGCCATCAAGGTAAAGCGCAGAGTTCCGTCAAATACTGAGCACGTACGCCTCAATTAAGGGAGAAAGAGGGAAACGGACTGTCTTAACACTAGGTTCTCAGGTTCCTTCCCCTGCCTACTCTGTGGGATACAGCGTGAAGTTAAAAATAAAGAAAAAAAAAAAAACAATTCCCTCTGTTATTACTGCCTTCTTTGTAATCAGGTATAAATACTCAATAGCGAGGCAGATGGCCAAGGAAGCAAGCTATTTCCATTACTAGACGTTATATAAGAGATATTTAAAATTACCGTTATACTGTCTTAGACGAAAGCTTAGCTTCATATTTAGTGTTCTTACATTATATAAAGTTAAAAAAAAAAGCTACTCAGCAAATATGCAGAAAATTCACAATTTTTTAGGTCATTTTGGGTATTTCTGAACTAATTTTTTATATTAAAATTTATATATTTCAAAGTTCCTACTTACAGCTGAGAATTTGAGGCATTGCCTCTTTTTTTTGTTACAAACTCCAGGAAATATATAATTAAAAACATCTAAAAAGTACATATATAACTTTTATATAAAAAGTGTATAAGCAATAAACTTACTACCATAATAGGGACGGACTAATATATATTTTATTAATTTAATGTCTTGTGATACATTATTATAGAAATTTTAGTCTTCTGCCCTTTTTCTTCTTTATATGCCACTTTCTAAGTACTCATCTCTTTCCACAAACGTTCAAAGGTTTTCTTACGCATAAATGATAATAAGAATCAGTTACTTATAAAATTATTTTCTTCTTATATTTAAAAATCTTTTACTATTTGCTTACAAAGATTATTTTAAAACACAGTACTTTCTCTACGTCAATGTTCTTTCCTAATAATAATTTCTATCGATTTCCTGGTATTTCTGCAATTTAGTAAGTTCGCCATAAGTAAATTGGCAATGCAATCGCAAAGTTAGGTAATAATAGCTGGATTGTACATACGACGCAATTGATTTCAAAAAAGTAGCTTTATCCTGCATGTAGCAGGGTAGTCAGAGAGAGACTAGAGTTTCAGCGACACCTTGCTCCGCCGCTTCTTCTTTTGCCTCAATCGATAATATTATGGCGAAACCCGACGGCCGCGCATCGTCCTACGAGAGCAGGGAAACAAAAAATAATTTAAATATAAACATTCTTTTCGAGGGGATTTCCGAACTCTCAACTATCCTGCATAGAACAGCATGGTGGTGGTGCAGAGGGAAAATCTGAGAAACTCCAGTGTTAAAATAGTCCGTTACTACTTTCCGCCGATTGAGACATTGCTCCGGGAGGCGGAACTCACCGCGCTTTACTCCAGTTAGACACCAAAACCCAGGAAATAAAATACTAAACTCTTTATATTTCCTGAGGGAATCGAACCTACAACCTGTCGTGCGTTTTATAATACCTTAAATTTCCAATACATGTTTTTAACTGCTACAATTCAATAGAGAGTAAGCCAAATGTATTTAAGGTTTACAGGGTGGATAATGTTTCTAAAGCAGCAATATTTTGCTAAGTGTTAAACACCGTGGTTCCTCTTGTCCTTTTATATAAAGAGAATATGTATGGGAATATTAAATTATGAGAGCAGTTGAGGAGGCACAATTACTATTTAAGTTAATTTTATATATTTTACTATAATGAGGGCTTTGCGGCGATTGGTTGTGGGTTCGATCTCAGAATGATTTTATTTAAAAAAAATCATTGATGTTAAGACAAATATTTTAAAACAGGGTTAAGTTCCGCAACTACCTAATGCAACGTATCTTAATTTATGTAGAAAATGTGGCAGCAGAATGTCTTTCACTTGAAAGAAAAACTTTCATTGGCTTTTTTTTTTTTTTATTGATAACGATTTCTGCAAACAGAGCAGAAGTACCACTCTGATGGTAAGTGTAAGTCACTTTCGCCTATGACATCTTACAACACCAGAGATGTTTCCTCTCTCAGATGCTGCCAACCTAGAGTGATACTGATGGAAAGGGACAATGTAGTAGTCCACCATCAGAACCACCGGTGCCATTTTGGGAGAAAGGGCTTGGCTTCTTTGCCATGCAGGAAAAAAAAGCTATTTGTATGAAGATATGAAACAAAAAAAGATATTAAGTATCTTTTGTGCATTTGTAATTATATTTTTCTTTATCGACAGTATGTTTTTTATTTGATACGTAACTTATAAATTACGTTCAGTCAGGCGTGTAGAGGCACAAAGGTGCCACTGTGATAAATATATATACATATTTTTCATTTCGAAACAATTTTAACCGGATTAAACAATGCGGGTAATATATTTTAATATTAGGAAAGTATCATCACTCAGTTAGGGTGGTAGGAGGTTCTTTCCCCTCCTGACTGGCTTCCAAGTGACCAATATCATGCCGTAAAGACGAACCGCCAAATATCTAATGATGCGTTCCGTTCGATGGCATGTAAGCCAGATTTTTCCCTCTTTCCCACCCATCCTTTCCCAAATGTGGTGGTTCTGATAGTGGACTACTACATTGTCCCCCTTCCATCAGTATCCTCTAGGGGAAAGAGTAACGTGCATCTTTACAACATCCTGGTGCTGTAGATGTCTATGGGCGAAGGTAACCACTTTACCATCAGGTGGTCCTTCTGCCTGTTTGCCGTCCGTTATCAATAAAAAAAAACATTTATTTTCACTATCCGCATTTCCATTCAGTATTTCCGAATGTTAGAAACAAAAATTTAATACTAAAGTAATACTAAATTAAAAATAGGTAATATTTTACATTCATACATACATAGCTTCACGCTGTATCCTATGGGCATATAAGTAGTAGTAGGCAGAGGGAACTCCAGTGTTAAAACACTCCGTTCCCCACTCTCTGCCGAATCTTCGATGCAAGTAACGCGTGCTGAGTGGCGGTAAACTCAACGCCGCGCTTCGCTCTTTGATATCAACCTGGTGAATGAAAAAATCTGGCCTCTGCAGTGGAAATGGAGGTCCCACAACCTGTCGTGTTTACAGTAAGCGCAACGCTTCTTAGTCTATGCGCCACGACAGGCGCTGGGCCAGTAAACATTCACCTGTGTGGTAAGTTCAGAATTCTAACGCAAGATTTGACTTTGCCGCCATTTGCCATTATATTCATTATTCATTCATTAAAAGACCAAATGGCATTTTCTATTTAATTCAAATCTTGCGTTAATTTTGGGACACCCTATATTTCATTCATATCTAGCGCGGAGAAGGTATATTAAGTCACTACAAATCGAGTTAACCACGAGTATGAGTTATCAATAGTAATACATATGCTGTTATAAAATTGATACACGTTGGCGAAAATTTAATAAAAATACCCGTTGAAACTTTTTCACGTCGACGTGAATTTATTAAGCGGTTCACTTTTATACATTTTCGCTTATTCTAATATACCTTTTTGAATTACTCTCTGTGGTTAGAATCCTAAATATATTCAAATGTTTTAACGTTATTACAGATTAGGATAAAGTGCGGCGTTATGTTCCACCAGTCAATTGGTAATTCTGGAATTGGGGCGGAAAATGTACAATGGAGGGGTTTTGATATTTGGTCTCTCTCTGTCTATCTTGTTTTGCTGGGAAATGCATGAAGTTACTTTTAAAACATGAGTTTGACGTCTAAAGTTAACATGAGCTAAATAAAATTCTTGTTTAACCATTAAGTTAATATAATTTATTCTTTATTTACCTATACTAGTGTCCCCGTTGACGCGTTAACAACGCGTTGTCTTTAGTAATGTATATGCCACTTTGTATAAACATGAATGTCAAACCATGGTAGTGTGTGTAACATTTATTTTATTAATTTAATACAGTTCTTATGCATTATATAAAAAAAATATTAGCATTCTGCACTCCTTCTCTATATAAACTATAAGTATACCAAATTTCATACTCCTCCGTACGCGTAATTTTCGAAAAAAGGGGTACAAAGTTTTTACTTCACGTATTTATATATAGATTTATATATATTTGTATCTATTCCAGGCCATTGGTGTAGTTAAAGCGTATCCAACTAACTGCGAGTTGTGGGAATCGCTCAAGGGAATTTAAATGTTCTAGCTGTCTCTTTAGACGAACTGCATCTCGCTTTTGCTCTACCAAATAGCTTTATTTTAAGCGAAAAATAGAGCACAGCATTATGTATTATAAATGTTCCGCTTTTCGCTTGAATTATAGACATTACGTGTTGAGTGGCGTAACTAAACACCGCTGTTTGTGCAACATATGTATGTATGTCTTTATGGAAGGATTTAATTATTTATTGCCATGGTGCAGTTAGGGCGTACTTAATTACACATGTTACTCATATTACACCTTCATATATTACCATTTATATGTTTTGGTTTAACAAAATATTTATATATATATATATATATATATATATATATATATACTCATATATATATATATATATATAAAAAAAGAAGAGGTCCACTATATATTATTTTGACAACATTCCCCACATCTAATGACATTGGTTATACCGTATTATATTTTGAAGTAATCTGTCAATTTACATAAATAATAATAATAACACATATCATAAGCTTACTATTGAATTATAAAAAGTAATATAAAAAAAAAAATGTTGTAGATTTTTAAAAAGAAAACCCCAATATACAACGTATGGCAGAGACCATACGTAATACATGTAATCGAAATCAAATCGACATGTTTATTAATGGTAAGCCAGTATCCGTTCCCAGTTATTTCACTGTCCTCCAAGCGATGCGAAGAGAAGGTATAACTGTGCCAACATTCTGCTACCATGAGAGACTATCAATAGCTGGGAACTGCAGAATGTGCTTGGTTGAAATTCAAGGAGCATGTGGAAGCCGCAGGGCGAAAGCTTGTGCCATGCCTGTATCCAAGAAATAATGAAAGTTAAAACCGGAATTCTTTAATGACAGAAAGAGCACGGGAAAGCGTTTTAGAATTTATTTTGATTGATCATCCGTTAGATTGCCCAATATGTGATCAAGGAGGTGAATGTGATTTACAAGACCTATCCATGAAGTTTGGCAACGATCGTACCAGATTTACAGATATACATTTTCAGGAGGTAAAAGAGGCTTCTGAGTACAAAAAATTTGGAGTCCTCTCATACGAACTGAAATGACAGCGAGAATGCATTCATTGTACTCGGAGAAATTGCATCAATTTGCGTCTCAAGTATGTGGATTGGAGGTCTTAGGGTCCACAGGACGTGGTGCAGAAATGCTTGTAGGAACATATGTGGACAAAATGTTTCTCTCCGAGCTATCTGGCAACATTATTGATTTGTGCCCCGTTGGAGCGTTAACGTCTAAGCCATATATGTTCAAAGCTAGACCTTGGGAATTACAGAAAACCGATTCGATAGACGTGACTGACGCAACTGGAACAAATATTACTGTGAATCATAGATTTGATCGTGTTTTAAGAATGTTACCGCGAGAAAATGAAGAGGTTAATCAAGAATGGCTCTCGGACAAAGGTCGTTGGGCTATCGATTCTTTGGAAGTTCAACGGCTTATTACTCCAATGCATAGAAACGAAGGTGGTTTACGTCCAATAGACTGGCATGTAGCTTTGAAGATGGCCGCGAAGTTAATAAAATGCGTTTCCTCACATAAATTAATGGCCATAGCAGGTCCTCATTGTAATGCAGAGACTTTGGTGGCTGCGAAAGACTTCCTAAACATTATTGGATCAGAAAATACATATATTGAACGCGATCTTTCTTACACACAATCAAGTGTAGATATTAGAGCTGCTTACTCTTTAAATGTAAGAATGAAAGACGTTGCTACTGCAGATGTAATAATTTTAGTAGGAACAAATCCCCGTTTTGAAGCTCCGATACTAAATGCTCGGATAAGACAAGCATATTTGTTTAACGAATGTGATATTTACGCTATTGGTCCCAAATGCGATTATAATTATTATGTCAATTATATTGGAGAAACTGTTACAGATATATCATGTGCTAAAAACTGCTTAAAACATGCAAAGAGACCTCTTATTTTTGTGAGTGTCGATCAATTGCAGGGTCCCGCTGCTGTTAGAATTATGACTGAGTTGTTCAAGCTTGTATGTCAATTAAATATTGACAGTGATTGGAATCCACTAAATATTGTGACAAAGGAAGCTAGTTTCGCTGCAGCTCTAGAAATTGGATGGAAGCCCGGTGGCTTGTCTGCTTTAAAATCTACCAGCCCAAAAGTTTTGATATCTTTGGGTGCAGACGATGTTTTTGTGAATTGGAATCCACCGACTGATTGTTCCATTATTTACATCGGTTTCCAAGGAGACCGCGGAGCTGAATGCTCATCTATAGTCTTACCTGGCAGCGCGTACACAGAATCAGGTGGTACATTTATGAATATGGAATGCAGGTCACAATTTGCCCTTCCAGCAGTAACCCCGCCTGGAAGAGCTCGTTACGATTGGAAAATTATAAGAGCTTTGGCAGAATATTGTAAAATATGCCTTTACTACAGCGATAAAGACATTTTGTGTTATCGAATGGCCCAAATAAGTCCAAATTTAGTTTATTATGATACACATCAAGAGAAGTTATTTAGTGATTTGATACCAGAGTTAATGAACAAAGATACGCTAGGAGATAAATGTGGTTCGCAAGATATTAATGTTTGTATGAAAACGTTGAAAGAATATTACTGTTCTGACACATTCACGTATAATTCTCCGACCATGCTGAGAGCAACGAAAGCGGTAGAGAAAATGGAACGGTCTACTTATTTTGCTATTTAAGTCGGATTTATTATTTTTAATGTTCTTTATTAGATGAGATAAATATATATTTAATTTAACATTTGTTTATAAACTGAACCATTTCTTATACTCGTAAAGCTTTTGAGACATTGGAATTAAAGTCCTACGGTAAAGTTCCGCTAATATTTTCATTATCTCGTTCTGGTTAGGTAAAACGCGGGGTTAAGCTCAATCAACTAACAAAATAGACATTTAGACATTTAGAGACCTGAATTGTCCTGTTCTACAGGAAAAAAAGTTTATTTTTATCAAATAATTATAAATAAAAAATCATGTTTAAAAACGCAAAGAGTATATTCTTTGCTGATTATTACAATAGCAGTAAATATTGCTATACGCCTGAGGGTCGATCAGTCTTTCTAGCAAATATTAGTTTTCATTTTCTTATGAAATAACATTTTATATGCGGTCTCGCTATACCTATGAACACCTTTGTGGTATAGTTGATGATTTATGGATGGATTTTGAGTTCAAATACCAGTCAATAATATATATTTTTTATAATATCCGCTAACTTCTTTGAGACGCCTGTCGTGGCGCAGAGGCACAAGCGTGCGACTGAAAACGCGACAGGTTGTGGGCTCGATTCCCACTCCAGGAAATGTAAAATTTAGTGCTTTAATTTTTTGGGTTTGGTAACAAGGCAAAGCGCGGCGTTGAGTTCCGCCACTCAACACGCAATGCCTCAATCTGGCGGAAAGTGGGGAACGGATTTGTTGAAAGAGAACGGAGTGTCTTAACACTAGGTTCTCAGGTTCCCTCTGCCTACCCCGCTATATGCGGGATACAGCGTGAAAAACATTTTTTTTTTTATAATATCCGCTAACTTCTTTGAGGTAACAGAAAGTTTAATTAGCTTTTATATTTAATACAAGTTGAATATTTTTTTTTTATTGATTACATTTGAGAAGCCATCGTGGTGCAATACGACTGGGTCTGCAAGAGCAAAGTAGTTGAAGAGAATATAGTGTTCTGATACTCCGTAGTGAACGCATTCTCTTGCAGAAAGTACTTTAAACTCAACGCCGCGCTTTGCCTTGTTACCAAACCCAAAAAATGAAAGTACTAAATTTTACATTTCCTGGAGTGGGATTCGAACCCACAACCTGTCGCTTTACAGTCGCACACTTGTGCCTCTGCGCCACGACAGGTTTATATTTTAATATTTATTATATGATTTTTTATTATTTTTTTATTATTATTTATAATTTTAATATTTTTAATATTTTTATTTATTTATTTATTCCTGATCGGACCGAATCCATATCCTATTGCGTTTCAACTATCGACTGTAAGTTAATCATTTATCACAAGCCCTGAGAGAGTTATATAAAGATGCATACATACATATAGTACCGTATTTCATTGAATATGAGCTCAATAACGTAGCCTGCGGCGATACTGTTCTATTCTGATTGCTTCACATGCCACTGCCATTATGTTGTGTTGCAAAGAGATTCCAACTGGTTTCATTAATTAAAATCACTATTTATACTACATAAATTAGCTTCAGTTAGTAGGTAGTTAGAGAGAATATAGTGTCAAGACACTCCGTGTCCGCTTTCCACTCTGAATAGAGACATTGTGTGTCAAATAGCGGAGCTCTACGCCGTGCTATGTCTGGGAATCGAATCTACAACCAATCGCATGCGCAGTCAGACATTGTCCCACTGTGCCATTATGTCTTATGGTGTATAGTTTTTTTTAACATCACGCTGTATCCCGCATTTAGCAGGGTATGCAGAGGGAACCTGAGAACCTAGTGTTAAGACACTCCGTACTTTTACAACAATTCCGTTCCCCACTTTCCAACGGATTGAGGCATTGCGTGCTGAGTGGCGGAACTCAACGCCACGCTTTGCCTTGTTACTAGAGCGAAGAAATGGAAATCTGTAGTGGGAATCGAGCCCACAACCTGTCGTGTTTACAGTCGTACGCTTGTGACTCTGCGCTACAAGGCGTTATGGTATATAGTAATGCAGGTTTATCTGTGTGTTACGACCTGGTTATGACTAAACAGGAAGGTTGTAGATTCAAATTCTTCTCGGGGAAATATTTTAAAAAGTAATGAACGGAATACTGAAAGTAAAATACACTAATTGGTTATTTCAAAAATATTAACTTTTTTAACTGTACTCTATTGAAATTGAACCTGTAATACATATGATATAAAACCTCTTATCAAGTAAAAAATAAGCGAAAAAAAGCAAATGATATTCTATATTTTTATTACAATGATTTTATTATACACTCATGCAAATGTAATTTTTTATTCGAAGGACACTCATAATGAATTGGACAGACTACACTAAGCCACGATTAATGGCGTTCATATTTCAATTTCCTTCTGGTCTCGGTTAGACGTGGACGACAGAAGCAAATATTTTTAACCGACACTAAAAAAAGGATGAGGTTCTCAATCCGACTGTATTTTTTTATATCGCATTCTTAGAATTAAAGTGACTAGTGTACCTGTTGACGCGTTAACAACGCGTTGTTTTTAGCAATGTATGTCTTTATATAAACAGGGACGTCAGACGGATGGTAGTGTGTGTAACATTTATTTTGTTAATTTAATATACTTTTTATGCATTACTTTTAAAAAATGTTAGTATTCTTTTCTTTTTTGAAGGGTCGGCAACGCGTAAGTGATACCCCTGGTGTTGCAAGCGTCCATAGGCCACGGTAACCACTTACCATCAGATAGGCCGTGTGCCTTGTTGCCACCGTCGTGGTATAAAAAAAAAAAAATTCTACACTCTTTCTGCATACAAACTATAAGTATGCCAAATTTAATGCTCCTCCGTCATTATTAGAAACACTATCTATAACATAAAAGAATAATCATCAAAATCGTTTCACCCAAACATTTTTTTTTGGTGGTAGGAGGTTCGTCCTCCGTCTGGCTCGCGACCACTATCATGTCAAAGACGAACCATAAATATCTTATGAGTGTGTTCGGTTCCGATGGCATGTGAAGAGCCAGGTTTTCCCCCCCTTTCCCACCATCCCTTTCCCCAAAATGTATTGGTGGTTCCGATAATGGACTACTACATTATCCTCCATCTGTATCCTATATAGGTTGGCAGCATCTGGTACATCTCTTGTGTTGTAGATGTTCATGAGCGAAGGTAACCACTTACCATCAGGCAGTCCCTTCTGCTCGTTTGCCATCCTGTATCCATAAAAAAAAAAAAAAAAAAAGCCCCAATAAAAAATCAAGCGCTTAAAAAAATAATCAAAATAAAGGAAAGAACAGCTACCCAAAAACTCGGCTAAAAGCATATTCTTTGTTCACTTAAAAAAACTTTTTTGTTGTCCATTATTTGCACTTTCACAGTATGTAGCGTTGCGTGTTCTTTAGAATAGAAATATTTAATTAAGTATGTAATAATAACTTTTTGTATCTATTTTAGTTCTTTTGAGCTCGGAAAGTTAGTTATAATAAAGTTAGTCAAACAACTCGTTTGTATGATACAATTTTAAAGGATTTTGTTTAAAAACTGAAATGACGCAGTTTTTATAATATTTAGAGGAACAAAGCGCGGTGTTGAGTTCCGCCACTCAACACGCAATGTCTTGAATTCTAGAGGAAAGCGATGAACAGAGTGTCTCGACACCAGGTTCTCTCTTTATTGAAGTTTTAAAATGTTAATCACACACTTAGGAAACAAAAAAACGTATTTAGAAAATGTATATAAATTTTAACGCTGCGGGACTCGAACCCGCGCCTCTTGTAAGCCGTCCAAGCGCTCTGACCACAAAGCCATGCGTTCTACATCCGGCTGCGTCGAAATTTTTACGCTTGTTCCCTTACCTAAATTCACTCTTTATGCCTAACGGGGTAGTCAAAGAGAACGGGGCGGTACGGTCGGATCGCCAAACGCTACGGTCCCTGCATACCTCTGTCGCCTCGTCCACAGTCATAAACCTCTTAATGCATGCCCTCCGGGGGGTCCTCATGCTTTTTACGTGTCTTACGTGACCTTTTACGAGGTCTCCCGCTACCTCTCTGGCCGCTCACCATTGCTTCATATGTCTTTCTCATCATTCTTTCCATAAAATAGGTATTTTTTTGTATATACTTTATAAATTTGAACCTGTTAACATCTAGTACATTACTGACCAGCAGACCGTCGCTTACGCATTATTTGCATGTCAGTGAGCATTCGTTTTACTGTTCACTGATGCATTAGGCTTTATGAGTTTACTACTACTATAAATAGTTTACATCTAGATATAACTACAGTTCGTATATACCGACTACAAGGCAACGAAGTGAGATCTGGCTGTAAAAACGACGGGTTGTGGGTTCGATTCTCACTCGGAATGATTATATAAAAATTATTTTCATTTCCCCTCTCTGGTATATCATTAATTTTTTTTTAGCTTCACGCTGTACTGAACCTGAGAACATAGTGTTAAGACACTATGTTCCCACTTTCTGCCGAATTGAGGTGTTGTGTGAGTGGCGGAACTCAACGTTGCGCTTTGCCTTGTTACCAGAGGCAGGGAATGAAAACACTAAAAAAAAAAAAAAAAAAAAAAAAAAAAAAAAAAAAAAAAAAAAAAAAAAAAAAAAAAAAAAAAAAAAAAAAAAAAAAAAAAAAAATATGGATAACGGATAGCAAACGAGCAGAAGGACCACCTGATGGTAAGTGGTTACCTTCGCCCATAGACATCTACAACTCCAGAGATGTTGTAGATGCGTTGCCGACCTAGAGGATACTGATGGAAGGGGGGACAATGTAGTAGTCCGCTATCGGAACCACCACATTTTGGGGAAAAGGTGGGTAGGAAAGGGGAAAACCTGGCTTACATGCCATCGAACCGGAACACATCATAAGATATTTGGCGGTTCGTCTTTGACATGACAGTGGTCGCGAGCCAGACGGAGGACGAACCTCCTACCACCAAACAAAACAACTTCTTTGTTTAGGAAGTACGGTATATGCTTCAGTGTAAAATTTAGAGCAGAGTGATCTTTCACTAGGTATTCTGTTAAGTCAACGAAATTTAACCACATGTACATAAGTTAATAAATCGTAAATGCGCACTTTTCAGGTAGCCAATTTTCAATTTAAGTTAAAAAAAAAAAAATATTAGTAATTTTTTTTATTTAATTTGAAAGATTTTCTGTACACGTGCTTGTAACTGAAGTCTTTTTATCTATTAATATTCAAATAAATATATATGCAAGTCGACTTGTCCTACTCCCATCTGGTACCTTTATTGTTTTAGGAAGAAAAAATTAGGTAAGTATTAAAGGGAAAAAAATAAAAAAAACCTATTTAATGACATAGACATATGTATTACATAAAATATATAAAACACATAAAATATATTTTACTACAAAATAAAAATAATTATTATTATACTAATGAGTTTATACAATATGAAAAATTTTAGTTTAGTTGAGTTCCGCCACTCACAACGCAATGCCTCAATTCGACGGAAAGTGGGGAACGGAAATGTTAAAAGAGAACGGAGTGTTTCAACACTAGGTTCTCAGGTTCAGGATATAGCGTTAAGTTAAAAAAATAGTTATATTTCTGAAAATTTACTAAGTTTGAAATATTTATATGATGAACAAATTCAAAAGTTACCAGTAGTTATTAGTTTCTCGCTCACGCATATATGGGTAGAATTGAACATACTGCGTGTTGATTGGCGGAACTCAACGCCGCAATTAATCTTAGTAGAACAAACAAATGAAAATAAATTAATTACAATGATTCCCTTGAGTAGAAATCGAACCCGCAACTTTTCGAATTTATAGTCGACGTCGCGATAGCATCTTTATTACTACATTACCAGGAATTGGTTTTTTACAGCATAACACTTTTTACTGTATAACAGGGTAATTAGAGAGAGTCTAGTGTCAATACTCTCCGTTCTCTAATATCCACCTGAAATAGCAACAATGCATGTTAAGTGACTGTGTGTGGCTCCACATCTCGCTTTGCCTTACAAGAGTGGGAAAATGAAAATGAAATGAAAGATCTCATTAAACGAAAATAATTTAAAAATAACTCAAAAGTGAGATTCGAACCCACAACCATCGTTCGTTCATCCGTTTACAATCAGAGACTTTCCTACTGCGCTAAGATGGCCTCCATGTAAGTATAGTAATCAGTTAACATTTAAAATACTATTCTTTCTCAAAAACAGTAAAAAAGCTAAACAATTTTCTATATATATGATTTAATCTAATTATATATACTAGTAGCCCTATGGACGTGTAAAAACTCGTTTCCTTACCAACTTCAAATGTACAGTAGAGTGAGTAATATTTATTTTAACAATTTAGTGTATTGCTAACAGATTATTATAAGAAATATAGAATACAATTCATACTCTTCCATCCGCACAGTTTTCATTATAATAACGATTTTTAACAAAAAAAAAAACTGATTTCAAATATAATGCACTAAAAAGCAACATTATTACGAATAACTCAAAAACTACTAATCAGATCTTAACTAAATTTAAATGGGACCATATCAGAAGCACTAGCTATTATACAAAAAAAATAATCATCAAAAATGATTCATCCATTAAAAAGTTAATCGTTACACATAAAAAAATACAATCGAATTGAGACACTCCTTTTTTTTAGCTTCACGCTGTATCCCGCACATAGCAGGATAGGCAGAGGGAACCAGAACACTTAGTGTTAAGACACTCTGCTCTCTTTTAACATCTCCATTTCGTTTGATTGCCAAATTGCCGTACCTTCACGTATTAATATGATAAGTAACAATGCCTTAGAGTGTCTTAACACTTGGTTCCCTCTGCCTACCCTGCTATATGCGGGATACAGCGTGAAGCTATGTATGTATGTATAAGTAACATACCAAAAAGAAGAAAATTAAAACTTAAAGAAAACCTTCTAAGGATTTCAAACAATAAGAAACAATAGACAATGGATCAAAGTGAGTTACAATACTACGTTAGGCTCTTCATACATTGAAAATGTATTTCCGGTGTTATTGGCTAACTATATTAGAGTATCGATATCTAAAAGTGTGTTGGGTTAGGTTAGGATTCGATGGTTGTTGGTTCAGTTCCCTTTCGAGGGAATGATTATATTTATATTAAAAGAAGAGGTCGTTATGACGCAGTGGAACAGTTGAATTCAGTCAGTCGGCTTCCCTAAAAATTACCGGCTTTCCTAAATATACATCGGCTTCCCTTAATTTACCGGCTTGCCTAACTAAAATTTCACCCCTCGCCAGTGATAGGTGTTGTCTTGATTTTTGGCAGGAAATGGTGAAGGGCACTCACACTTATTAACACTAGATTTTCTCTTACCAATCTGCTTTGTGGGAAAAACCGTATTAACCGTATTAACTCATATTAAATAAAGAATTTCCCCACTCAAAACGTAATGTCTCGGAATCAGGCAGGCGGACAGTGGAGAAAGAGTGACTAGACACTTAGCTCTCTCTCTGGCTACACTGTTGTATACGAGAGAAACCAAATGTTATGAAATTTGTTTGTAGTATAAAAAATACTAAGAGAAGAAACTGCTTAGCGTCCATGGATGCCATGGATTTACTGTGTGGGTTTCCAAACCATCGCGGTGCAGAGAGGGGAGCTCGGAGCATTGCCGGGGAATTGCGACCCAAGTGTAGCTATAAAGGGCCCCATAAATATACATATTTAAAATAATCCTTTGAAGTTTCAAGAAATTACAATAATTATGATTCTTAAGTTACAATACATATTTTAAAGTTTGACTAAAATAAAAGACATCTCTCTTATTTTTCAAAATCTTTTAAAAAAATATAAACAGACAATTATGTAAATATATATAATACAGGCAACAACAATTTCACAATACATATATGGGTTTCTGTTTTCAATATACTTATATATTCATGCAATCCTATTTATTAATAATATTTTTTTTAATAATATTTATTAATAATTTAAATGCGAACGTTTGTAAGAATGGACATTCGTTACTCTTTTACACAAAAACTACTGAACTGATCTAGATGAAACTTTACAGCAATACAGCTTATACAGGGTGCGGCGCGGAAACTTCCTGATAAGAGAGCGCAATAGAAAAAGAACTAATAAAGATATCATTATTATATAAATTTTATTGTGAAACGCATTACACGAATTTTTATATCACTTAGTTTTAAAGATGACATCGGACAAATGACAGCCCTCATTGTCAATACATTGGGTTAGTCGATTTTTGAAGTTCCGTTCAACTCGCTGAAGCATATTGACGGGTATGTTGGCGATGGCTTGACATATGATGTTCTTTAAATGAGGTAGGGTTCTTGGACGATCATTGTTAACAATTGATTTAAGATAACCCCATAAAAAAAAGTCACACGGAGCCAAATCGGGGGATCGGGCCGACCAAAGAAGGTCACCTCTCAAGGAGATGAGACGCTCTGCAAAATGTTGTCTCAAAAAATCCATTGAACATTGCGCTGTGTGGGCCGTGGCTCCATCCTGTTGGAACCAGACATCCCTGATATTCATTTCAGCCAGTGTAGGCAGAAAAAAGGCGTCAATCATTTGTTTGGAGAACGCAGAAATGACAGTCTAACTCTTTCTACGTTTTCGGGTGTAGTGACAGTCCGCCGACCTCCAGACCCATTTTTATTCACACTTCCACTTGCCCTTAATGTGTTCAGCCACGTAACAATCGATTTCCGATCAGGAACCGGACCTAAAGGACGAATACGGTACCGAGTACGGAATGCTCGTTGAGTAGCGATAATGCAACAGCCGTTAGAAAAATACGCTTCGAGGGCAAACGCACGGTGTTCACTTGTCCAAGGCATAGTGGACACTGACTAGGCGGGAAATAAAACTTCATGACCTTGCCTTTCATATGAAATACTCCCCGCCCTTTTCCTACACACACACACCACTCCACATCTGGCTACTTGGTGCTAAATACAAATCAGGAAGTTTCCACGCCGCACCCTGTACATCAGAATAACACATAGACTACAATTTATTAACATTTCGTATAATTTGGCCATAATCTATTTAAAAAATCATTTCTTAACTTTGTAATATATTGGTTGTCACTAAAATCGTAAGACTAGCGTTAGTGTCTCAAGTCTCCGTCGTTCCGTTCTCCTGTCTAGCGTCCTCGTAGCCTTTCACCAGATTTTCTAATATGAATCGTATGGTTAGTTTGTATATGTTCTCGATGTTGGGTGTGTATCTGTCGCCGAGGGTGGTCTTCGCCGCTTCTAGGAAAGGTTGCTCGATTTTCTGTGAACAAATATTTTGTTTTTGTAACTTCACGCTTTATGCTGCATATAGCGAGGTAGGCAGAGGGAACCAGAGAACCTAGTGTTAAGACACTCCATTCTCTTTCAACATTTCCGTTCTCCCACTTTCCTGCCAATTGAGGCATTGCGTGTTGAGTGACGGAACTCAACGCCGCGCTTTGCCTTTGTTACTTGTTAATACGTGAAGCAAAAACTTTGGATCCCTTTTTACGAAAATAATGCGGACAAAGAGCATAAAACTTTAAGTAACACTTATACTTTATACAATGAAGGAGTGCAAAAATGAAATTTAAATTAATAAAATAAATGTTACACACACTACCATGGTTTGACATCCATACTATATAGTGACATATACGTCACTACGGAATGCGTTATTAACAACATTGAACAAGGATACTTAGTTAATATAAATACAGAATATTCTCTTTCAATATTCAATTCAAACTTATATAAGTAGAAGGTTTTCAGCCAGAAAATCCAACTGAAGCGTGTATTTGTTACGTGAGAAAGGCATAATCCGGGCTGAGCTATCATTTAATTACATACAGACGTACTAACGTAGGTATCGAAGTTTCTTAAGCCTTCTGTACAAAGGTAATGGGAATATCTATAATTTAATCGTAATGCAACTCCTGGCGGCAGGCGTAAACGCGTGAGTGAGCTTTAGGCACTGGTGCCCTCTTCGCCTCACCCCGGTTATGATGGCGGTGTATACAAAGCGTGAAGCTTTCTTATGTATGTATGTATTTTACAAAACTTAACGAAAACTGATTTTCTTGCAGGGTCAGAGAGAATCTAGTGTAAAATTATCCATTATCCTTGTTCCTTTAAATCTCAACACACCGCTTTATTGTATTAGAACAGGGAAATGAATATAACTACGTCCCTGAATGCGATTCGAATATACAACCATAGTATTTAGACTCAAACACTATCCACTGCGCTCATAAACCCTATCTCACATTCTTTTATAGGAAGGACAAGGCAAACGAACGTTCGGGTCATTTAGTGGTAAGTGGTGACTACCCACGGCCTTGTGTAATACTAGAGAAGCTACAGTTACGTTGCCTGCCCTAAAGGTGGACATAGACGCGCTTTTTGAAAACCTCGTCAATTTAAAAAACTTCTCATGAATTAATAAAAAGTGGAGAACGGAATTGTTGAAAGAGAACGGAGTGCCTTAACACTAGGTTCTTAGGTTCCTTCTGTTTACCCTGCTATATGCGGGATACAGCGTGAAGGTAAAAAAAAAGTTAAAAAAACCTTACCAAAAAATACTCAGCTTTGAACCCAGGTACCTGGTGATGGGTACCACCAACGTGTCTAACATATGCGAAGAAGGAGTCCATATCGGCCAACCCCTTAATGCCCTCGTCCAGGGTGTGCATCACCTTAGTGGCGTGTTCTGCTAGTTCTGCAGAACTGACTATGGCCTCCTTTGTTTTGAGCTCCCTGAATTTCTCGAAGAGATGCATTATTTCTTCGTTTTCTTCGAATAATCTGTAAAAAGAAAAGGGAATAAAAAGATGTTTAATTAATTTTTTCTAGTGAAATCTGAATGTTATGACCTTATCCCAGTATGTAGTACTTAGCATCGGATTTAAATTTATATAAATAATAGTAGATGTTCTACCAAAAGTCCGAGGATAAAAAAAAAGGTTTCAGACTGAGTGTCTGTATCATAGTATAAAAAATAAAAAAACAACATTTTCTGTAGTATTTCCATTTCGTATGATTTTTCCCCACTATCCACCAAATTGAGGCATTGCGTGCCGAGTGGCGGACCTCAACGCCGCGCTTTACTTTGATACCAAACCCAGGAAATGAAAATACTAAACTTTGACATTTCCTGGAGTGGAAATCGAACCCACAACCTGTCGCGTTTACAGTCGCACGCTTGTGCCTCTACGCCATGACAGGCGTATATCTTTTATGAGCTATTTTATACACGAATTGTAACTGGACCTAAACTCCACTTGGTAGTACAATTAAATTGAAGTGAGCTCGTCAAATAAAACACAGCTGTTTAAGGACGCAGATAGTTTGCTTTAGCCGAACAAACGATGTCGACCTTAGGTCTGTGTCTAGTTAAAGTATGGCGCGGTTAAACTATGCTAATTTATATAGAGAATATAAGTAGAGATTAATATATTGAAATCATGAAGGCACAATAACACAGTATCTGATAGTAACGGTTAGTACGGTTGGTCGTGGATTCGATTCATAATTGGGGGAATTTTTATATTTTTAAATAATATATATTGTCACATTTGCGCCCTGGAAAGACATGGGCGACGTTTAAATCCGCCACTTAAGACGCATTGTCACATGTTCGGGCTGAAAGCGTCGAACAAAGTGTCTTGATGTGCAGAAAAACGTTATGAGGATAGATATTTGTTACTTTGTTTTTCATACAAAATCTACTAAACGGATCTAGATCTAGACCTGAAACTATACAGTAGGTAACATAGCTTATACAACAGAATAACACACAAAACTAATTTATTAAAAAAAATATAATTTGATTATAATATAACAAAAACTATCTTAAACTATATCTCTAAATAGCACTAAAAGCAGTGGATTGTTGGTTTCATAGTGTGTGTTCGCTACAAAGTTGGAATTGATTTCTAGCTTGTAACAAGTTTCTTCAAGTGTGCTCGTGACCATACAGGAATAGTAAGGATCCATGCAAATGAACTACATTATATAGGTTCAAAAAGTAAAGTAAAGCAGCTTCACACTATCTCGCATAGCAGGGTAATTAAAGAGAAGCAAGTAGTGCCAAGAGATTCCGTTTACCGCTTTTCGATCGAATTGAAGACATTATTAATTTATTACGCCTGTCGTGGCGCAGAGGCACAAGCGACTGTAAACGCGACAGGTTGTGGGTTCGATTCCCACTCCAGGAAATGTAAAATTTAGTATTTTCATTTCTTGGGTTTGGTAAAAAGGCAAAGCGTGGCATTGAGATCCGCCACTCAACACGCAATGCCTCAATTCGGCGGAAAGTGGGGAACGGAATTGTTGAAAGAGAATGGAGTGTCTAAACACTAGGTTCTCTGGTTCCTTCTGCCTACCCCGCTATATGCGAGATACAGCGTGAAGTTAGAAAAAAAAATGAAAATAATTTATTAATAAATCATTTTTTGCACACAAAACAAATATGCACAAAAGGCGGGCTTAACGCTAACTGTTTAACGCCGCGCCTTGCCACCAAACCCAGAAAATGAAAATATTTCATTTCCTGGAGTGGGAATCGAACCCACAACCTGTCGCTTTAAAGTCGCACACACGCCTCTGCGCCACGACAGGCAATCAAAATCAAAATCCAAAATCAAATATTAAATAATTTAAACGTAAACTCAAAAACTTCTTGTTAGATCTCAACTAAATTTAAATAGGCCCATATCAGAAACACTAGCTATCATATAAAAAAAGAATTATCAAAATCGGTACACACATAAAAAAGTCAAATTGAGAACCTTTTTTTTAGAAATCATTTAAAAATAAAAAGAAATAAAAGACTATTATTTAGTAATCTATACATAAATACGTGAAGCAAAAACTTTGTAACCCCTTTTACGAAAATTACGCGGACGGAGGAGTATGAAATTTGGCATACTCATAGTTTATATAGAGAAGGAGTGCAGAATGCTAATAGTATATTTTTTTTTAAATAATGCATAAAAAGTATATTAAATTAACAAAATAAATGTCACACACACAACCATGGTTTGACATCTATGTTTATATAAAGTGACATATACATTGCTAAAGACAACGCGTTATTAACGCGTCAACAGGGACAGAGATACTATTAATTAGTAATATGTTAATCTCCAATAGGACTAAAAGCCAGCAGTTTTGAAGTTAATCCGTTCTATCCGCCCACCCGAGGTCTCCATCCTTTGATCCAATGTTTAATCACGGTATAGGTACAACCGTATTGTGATTGTTCCTGATGGCTTTGTAATTACGTTTTTATATATGTTTTATTCTTTGATTCTTTTTGTTAATTTATATATATATGAATGTTTGTTTCGTTTTTTGTATGAAAAAGTGAGAAATTATAGTTCATATAGATTTATGTAAAAAAAGCACAGATATAAATCGTATTATATACATATCGTAATATATACTAAAGAAAACTCTGAGGAATTAATCCAAAGATAATTAAAGTTTTGAAAATATTGAATAACTCAAAACTACTCTTCAGATAGTAATAAATTTAAATGCAACAAACGTGCTATTCGGCACCCAGGGGACACAAGCGTGTGAAACCGCGACAGGTTGTGGGTTCGATTCCCACTCCTAGAAATAAAAATATTTTCATTTTCCATTTTGGTAACAAGGCAAAGCTGACAAAAAGGCGGAAAGTGGGAGCAGATTGTAGAAAGAGAACAAGTGTCTTTTTTTATGGATAGCGGATGGCAAAGCAGGCAGAAGGACCACCTGATGGTAAGTGGGATACCTTCAGCCCATGAACATCTACAACACCAGAGATGTGTAGATGCGTTTATAACCTAGAGGATACAGATGGGAGGAGGACAATGTAGTATTCCGTTCTCGGAACCACCACATTTTGGGGAAAGGATGGGTGGGAATGGGAAAACCTGGCTTACATGCCATCGAACCGGAACACATCGCCAAGATATTTGGCGGTTCGTCTTTGACATGATAGTGGTCGCAAAGGCCAGACGGAGGACAGACCTCCTGCCACCAAACAAAACTTAACACTAGGTTCTCAGGTTCCCTCTGCCTACCCTGCTATATACGAGATACAGCGTGGGGGTTAAAAAAAAAAAACATTAGCTATTCTATAAAAAATCATCAAAATCTGTTCCCTCAGTAAATAGTACTTTTTGGGGAAGGAAGAACTTTTGACGAATTAAAAGCATTTAGCGAAACGAGCCTAGTGTTAAGACACTCCATTCTCTTTCAACAATTCCGTTTCACTTTCCCTGCCGGATTGAGAGGGCATTGCGTACTGAGTGACGGAACTCCCAACGCCAGCAACCTTGTTACCAAAGCCAGGAAGTAAGAAAGTACTAATATTATTTAATATTTTCATTTCTGAAGTTGTTGGTACACATTTTAATTTAACATACAAATACAAAAACAAATTTTTAACTTTTACTTAACTCACCAAGCAATTAAACTGATAAATTTATATAGTTAGTATATTTTAACATTAATTACAGGTTAACTTGAAACTGCATGAAAGTTCGCCCGTTCGTTAGTCCTTTCGAAATGGCTCGTAGAGGGTATGAAAGGTGGTAAATGTGTTAGACCACGAACGAAAAGAATAACGCCTGTCGTGGCGTAGAGCACAAGCGTGCGACTGTAATTCAGCAGGTTGTGGGTTCGATTCGCCTCCAGGAAATGGAATTTTCATTTCCATGGGTTTGACATAACAAGGCAGCCCCGCACCCGTTGAGTTTGCTTCATAGCACTCAATGCCTCAATTCGGCGGAAAGTGGGGGGCAGGTGTCTTAACACTGGTTTCCCTCTGCCTACCATACTATATGCGGGATACAGCGTGAAGCTATGTATGTATGTACGAGGTGTGTTCAAAAAGTAAGGTGACTTTGTGTTTTAAGAAAAAAATCTTTGTTTGTTTATGAATATGTTTATGTTGTCCCCTTCAAAGTAATCCCCTCAGATACAATACACTTATGCAACAGTTTTTCCAATCGTCAAAGCACTTCTCATAAGCACTTTTCGGTATAGCCTTAGGCTCTTCCAGCGATGCAGTGCTGTCTTAAGTCGTTTACCCAAA
The DNA here is from genome assembly GCA_033558755.1 of Philaethria dido. NCBI lineage: Eukaryota > Metazoa > Arthropoda > Insecta > Lepidoptera > Nymphalidae > Philaethria > Philaethria dido. Next base: position 2,979 of record JAKGSA010001822.1, on the reverse strand, counting down.
TCTCCGTCCTTTCATAGGTCTTTAGTTTGGGAACCAAGAAAAAGTCACATGGGGCCCAAATCCGGTGAATATGGTGGCTGAGGCATGATTGTGGTGTTGTTTTGGCCAAAAAATCTCTCACCAGCAAAGATGAATGATAGCAATTTCGGAACAAACTTCGCTGACACACGTCTCATGTACCCAAAACGATTAGAAAAATTTCTGCTGGCACGAGCCAAGCGATATACCAACATCCTCAGCAACTTCTCTGATAGTGATTCGACGATTTTCCAGAACCTTTTTCTTCCTCGCTGAACGTTTTCATCAGTTGTTGACGTGCTTGGGCGTCAGAGCGGGGAGGCTCGTCATTGGCATCTTCCCGGCCATCTTGGAAGAGTTTGTACCACTTGTAAACATTTTTACTCAGAACAGTTTCACCGTATTCCACTGTCCAACATTTTAAGTGTTTCAGGTACTTGTTTTATTTTTACACAAAATTTGATGCAAATCCATATTTTTTGATAGCAAGAAATCGCCGAGCATAAAAAGCCTGCTTACGCCTCTCCCAGCAAACCAGAAATGCTATACACTTGAAACTTGGTACAGATGTTCCAGAAGGTGTACCAACATAACAAAATAAAAAATCGATAATCGAAAGTACGTTGCCGCCAAATTTGAGAAGTCACCTTGCTTTTGAACACACCTCGTATGTATATTATGTTATTTTATTTAATTTTGTTATTCTATGAATGTAGTGTTATGACACTCCGTTTATCATTTAATGCTGTGAATGATGCTGCTACAGAGTGACGGAACTCAACGCCGTTTTAAAATCATTCCTTTTGAATGTTAAATTTGTAGATTACAAAATATCATAATGAATACTTGTCTTTAAAACATTTTTTTAATTAATATTTATTTAGTATAGATAGCCTTTTATTGAGTCAGTTAATATTTATATTTAATTAATTTAATTTACTTAATAATAGACAAAAGAAATCAGGCCATCGTTATGCGATACCGTTTGGCTGTAGAAGTGATTGGTTTTGGGTTCGATTCCCATTCAGGGAAATAATTATATTTAAAAAAAAAGATTTCTACATACATATAAATACATAGCTTCTCACTGTATCCCGCATATAGCAGGGTAGGCAGAGGGCGGAACTCAACGCCGCGCTTTGCCTTGTTACCAACCCCAGGAAATAGATTTCTGGGAGTGGGAATCGAACCCATAACCTGTCGCGTTTACAGTCGTATGCTTGTGCCTCTGCGCCACGACAGGCGCTAAAAGTCATCATGGAAATCATTTTCTCCGTGCTGTAAAGACAAAGCTGCGTTAAGTTCAACCTCTCAGTACGTCATAAATCGACATCAAGCACTAAGTGGAGAACGGAGTGTCTTAACTAAATTTGAACTCTTCAAGATGAACGCGTGAAGGCATGAAGCTGTTTTCATTTTGTATTTTCATAGAAAAATTCAACACAAACAACTTGAATAAATATTTTATGCTCTCATGGAAAAGTGATGTTGACCCTAATAAAATACGTGACGTTCTCAGCACTGGGGTCTGATCGACCCACGGGAATTAAATTGTGTCCGCAGAAATGACTTCAGTATATTTGCTAATACTTTTCTTTTTCTTTTTGCTTCACGCTGTATCCCGCATATAGCAAGGTATGCAGAGAGAACATAAGAACCTAGTGGTAAAACACTCCGTTCTCTTAAAATTTCCGTTCCCCACATTCCGCTGAATTGAAGCATGAATGAATGTTTAGTGGCGGAACTCAACGCTGCGCTTTGCTTTGAAAATATTAAATACTAATTATTACAAATATTTAGCATTCCCATTTCCTGGAGTGGGATCCGAACCCACGACCTGTCACGTATAAAATGCATATGCATCTGCACCACGACTGACCTCATCGTCATATTGGTATTATTTGCTAATACGTATGAATATTAAATTTCTATACAATTTCTTTGTACGAGTATTTAGCTGTTCTTTTGATGGATTTAGTTACCTTATTGTGAAGTGGCAGAAATTATTCGGTAGAAGTTGGTTCGAATTTCATGTGGAGTGAAAGAGATTTTTTTTTTTGTATATGTGGAATGACTGTTATGGCGCAGTGGGATGTCTGCATGAAAATGTGATTGATTATAAATTTAAATTTTAAATCTTTTCATTTCCTCGCTATGGGAAGAGCACGTTGCGTTGAGTTTCATCACTCAAGACGTAATGTCTCGAATTAGAACGCAAAGTAGAGAACGCAGTGTCTTATTACTAGATTCTGAAGCCAAGAAGAATGATTGTTACTCTTAGTATTTCTTCTTTTTTCTTTTTTTTTAACTTCACGCTGTATCCCGCATATAGCCGGGTAGGCAGAGGGAACCTGAGAACCTAGTGTTAAGATACTCCGTTCTCTTACGCTAATTGGGGGATTGAGTGTTGAGTGGCGGAACTCACCGCCGCGCTGTGCCTTGTTACCAAACCCAGGAAATGAAAATTTCCTGGAGTGGGAATCGAACCCACAACCTGTCGTGTTTACAGTCACACGATTGTGCCTCTGCGCCACGACAGGCGTTAATATCACGACAGGTGTTAGTATCTCGTAAGCTTCAAATTTCATACTCCTCCATCCACATACAATTCTTAAAAAGGATCATAAACTTTTTTACGTATTAATATAGTGATTACATAATATAAGGTAAGCCGAACTGGTAAGTATATTTTTTCATACATTATTCATACACTTTGTATTAAAAACGTATAGAAATTCAATGCAATATTGAAAATAATCTCCGAGGATTACGCGTCGCTTGGGCGTGTAAGCCGATATATATAAGTTCATATCCTGGCATACATTTATTAAAATACATCGAGTATGAAAATTTCAACACATATATATTTTTTTTTTTTTATTGATAACGGACGGCAAACGAGCAGAAGGACCACCTGATGGTAAGTGGTTACCTTCGCCCATAGACATCTACAACACCAGA
>JAKGSA010001821.1:24885-35684 GCA_033558755.1 Philaethria dido | reverse complement strand
TTAAGTCGGAAAAGTTCAGGTACCTTGGATCCGTTTTGCACGAGTCCGGAGGCATCGATCACGATGTCCAAGCCCGGATATGCGCTGCTTGGGCCAAATGGCGTGAGGTCACTGGTGTGGTCTGCGACCGCAGAATACCGCCCAAGCTCAAGGGACAGATATACAAGTGCATAATCCGACCTGTTCTTCTATACGGTAGCGAATGTTGGCCGGCGCTGTCTCGGCACACTCAGGAGCTTCGCGTCACGGAGATGAAGATGCTGAGATGGATGTGTGGCGTTACGCGGGCCGACCGCATACGTAACACATTCATTCGAGGTAGTCTTCGGGTCCGTGACGTAGCGGATAAGCTCCAAGAGCGCCGCTTGAGATGGCACGGCCACGTTGCGCGCCGTCCCGAACTCTATGTCCGAAGAAAACGCCTTGATATATCTATCCCTGGAGTTAGACCGCCGGGACGCCCAAGGAAGCGATGGCTGGATGTCGTGAAGCAGGATACGAGAGCCAATGGAATAACCACCTGTGATGCAGAAGATCGTGCAAAGTGGAGTAGGTTAAGTAGGAAGGCAGACCCTGGCTAGCCGAGATAAATGTTAAAAAGAAGAAGAAGGTTTTGAGAAAAACGCGTTTAAAGTTTTGACAACGGATTTTTTATAAAAAAAATATACTTACATTATTCAGCTATGCCTGGTGCATAGAGCAGTCCTTCCGTTTTTTCATAGCTATCAGTTTCAGCAGCTTTGAGAGCCCTACGTAAAGTTCTGGCCTCTTTACAGTTGGCTCTACAGTCTTCTCTGTCCTCAAATACCATGCATTGTCAACAATGTCAGCGTAGTCCCTGGTTGTTTGACAAAATTGCAAGTGAAGCCTTTTTTTCGAGTATAATATATATTGAATATAAAATTAGAAGCAATACCTCTTAATTAAAAAAAAAATTCAAAACTTGAAAAAAAATTATACAGCGTAACTGTAACCCGCGCTTGGTGCTAATTAGTACTAAGAAATATTAAAATCAATTCTAATATATAAAGCTGAAGAGTTTGTTTGTTTGTTTTTGTTTGTTTGTTTGTTTGTTTGAACGCGCTAATCTCAGGAACTACTGGTTCGAATTGGAAAATTCTTTGTGTTGAATATACCATTTATCGAGGAAGGCTTTAGGCTATATAACATCACGCTGCAACTATTAGGAGCGAAGGAATAATGGAAAATGTGGAAAGAACGGGGAAAATTATTTATCCTTAAGGGCTTCCGTTGCGTGCGCTGCGAAAACGGTTCAAGATACCAAAAATTTATGTATGAAAGAGTTATTCCTCTTGAAATGATCTAAAAAATGTCTGCGACAGTATATGTCTATCTTTTAAGATTAACTCACTAGACCCCAGGTCCTCCTTCAGTGTAGCTGCCGTCTATGACACCGTATGCCCAGTATCCCCGAATAGCTTCACCACTATGACCCGCAACACTTTTAGTAATTGGGTCCTGTTACGAACGGTGAGAGCATCTGCCCACACTAGAGCACCGTAAAGTGCCATGAAACTCAACAAACCGACATAACACTGTCAGCATGGAGAGTGCAGCCTTCCGATGTTCAACACTAGCGTGCCGAGAGCCCCGAGAGTAGTCACCAGCTTCAGCGCAAGGTGAGCGAAGTTCGATGCAAACTCTATCGTCCATCCAGGGTCAAAGCCATCTCGGCCCATACCTTCATATTATGCCTATTAATGCGCAGAGTAGCCCCACGTGGAAAACTTTTGCGCGAGCAATTGAAATAGGAAGTCCTGCGTCAGTTTGAGGCACCGAGTCTCTTATAGACACTTAAGTGAACCATAAATTAAGAACACATCAAATCATCTTTTAAAGACGCAAAGTGAACTAATGTTTAATGATAAGAAAAAATATGCCACTAAGATTAAATAGATGAAGATTTGTATATTTATATAATAGAATATTGAGACTTAATAATTGTAAAAAGGTTGACCGTAACCGGAAAGATTTGATGAGGCAAGGTAAATATTTAGTTGTAAAAATCAAATATGGCAGTACGTAACATGAAAATAAGTGAAAAACTCCATTTTTAAAGCGAACGAAGTCGCGGGCACAGCTAGTGAGAAATAGCATATAGCAAAAATAAAAGTTATCTTTCGCAAAGATAAAATTTAGATATATTATAAAAAAATGGACGCAGCGATTTGAAAAAACAGATATGCAAAAACGTGATGGGATACTTTTTTCATTGTATTTCCCAAAATTTAAGCAAAAAAATGCTAACGGTTTAGAGCGTGTGCGGCACACGAAGGGCTTGTCGTCGCTGTGTATGGCGCGGTGCTGGCGCAGCTCGCCGTTGGTGCCGCACGCGTAGCCGCACAGGTCGCATACGTAGCTCTTGATCTTGTCGTGCACCACACGCTTGTGCGACGACGCTGACGACCGCGTCGTGAACCTGCGCCAAGCACATACCACGCCATATTACTACTACTATTCACTTTTACTATTTTAAACTAATCCTATACTATCATCATCATCATTGGCCTTTACATCTATGCCAGACGATTTATGGCGTATTGTCTGAGATACATCGTCTTTGGTGGCTGTATAGACTTATGCGCGAGCGACATACCACAGAACCGGCAAAAGAAGTCAGTAGAGTGTGAAGCCGAGCCTCCAACAAATCGCTTGTATCTTTTATTCGCGAGTGCCTTAAACCAGGATTTGTCGTAAAAATCGCGACCATGCCCTACGCAATTGCGCCACTCTGCGCGCGCCTCGGCAAGTTTCTCCCAGTTGTGGCAGCTAATTATAAACGCAGCCATATCAAGCTTAACGCAGTCCTTAAAGCGTAACAATGGTCTCCTAACGTCTCTTTTCGCATTCGCTATTGCACCAAGCATGGTACGTCTTGGTAGGCGAGAGGGTTCCATTCTGTGAACATGCCCTAGCCAACGTAAGCGCCTCTGCTTTAATAGTGCGGTTAGACTAGGCAGCTGTGCGATTTCTAGAACCCTCTCATTAGTAATTCTGTCTTGCCACCATACGCCCAAAATCTTCCGTAAGCATCGTATGTAAAAAAAGTTTATGCGATACTCCTGCTTCGCGTACGGTGTCCCTGTCTCGGCAATACATCCATACATCCATCCATACATCCATCCATCCATACAAGAGTATGCTTACAATGGAAGCCTGTAAAACTATAATTTCAATTCAGATTTTAGTTTTTATAGTGAGGTTATTGTTACTCCACACTCTTACATCCATCATTACCAAGGATGGTCGCCGCTTTGCCGATACGAATGTCAATCTCCGCGTTGAGGGCAATATTGTTCGATACGGTCGACCCCAAATAATTGAATTTGTTTGCCACTTCAAGTCTGGTACCATAAAGAGACGCCCTGTGCAAGCACCACCGTCTTCTTGGTATTAATTGATATCTCAAACAGAGAACATGCCTCAGAAAATTTGTCCAACATGGACTACAGCTACTACCTACTACTGCTAGCTCAGATACAGAATTCGCTACAAACGCTGCGTCATCGGCATATAGGAGACTGTCTATGTAAAAATCTTCCCGGTTTCTCTTCGACTTGAGAAGAGAGATGTTAAATAGTCTTCCATCGGTTCTCGTGTCCAAGTGAATACCATGCTGGTTGTCACCGAATGCAGTCCTTAATATCAGTGAAAAGTAAATGCCAAAGAGGGTGGGAGCCAGAACGCAACCCTGCGCCAGGGTTGCGAAAGGCCACCCTTGCGAATCGCAAATGGTTCGGAAGTGCTACCGTTAAAAGCAACGACACATTTCATTCCCTCATGAAACGCCTTGGTGAGACTCGGGACTCTAGGTGGGAGTATAAACCTTCTCTACTAACTGTGTCAAAAGCTTTATTAAGATCAACAAAAGCCACGAAAAGAGGAGAATTTGTTCTCTACATTTCTCCTGTAACTGTCGAAGTGTGAAGATCATATCCATTGTAGACCGATGGGAGCGGAATCCACACTGCGCCTGCGGATAGATGCGCTCCGCAAACTTTTGCAGCCTAGATAAAGATGACACGACCAAAAAGTTTGCCAACTATGCTTAGAAGTGAAATAACGCGGTAGTTGTTACAGTCACCGCGGTCGCCTTTCCCTTTGTATATAGTAACGATATTAATATATATAACAACGTTTTGTACTTGCCATATAACATTTGAATTTTTATGATCTTGCACATGTTTGTATAAAACAGATTTAGATTTAAGAGTGATTCCACAAATGCAGCTGACAACAGGCATTGTGTTATGTTCTTCTTCACAGTGAGCTCTTAAACTATACCAACTCTTGCATTGTTTCTGACAAGTTGAACAAGTAAAACTGAAAAAAAATTAATTTTAATACAAACATTCTCAATACTCAATTTTTTGAGCCCAAAATTATTGTGTGTATTGAATATATATTTTGTTCACATAGACACATTTATAACATGTAATAACCGTGGATAGGTTTCATAAAAGTGCGTGTTAAAATTCTGTTAATTTCTGAATAGAATATTGATATTTTTGGAAATTGTAAACTATTCATTCAGTATGGGGGTCCCACAGGGGTCTATTCTTGGTCCTTTCCTCTTTTTAATATACATAAATGATTTACCATATTTTGTTGAAAAGAGCCATGATATAGTATTGTTTTTTTTTTTTTTTTTTGGGTAGGTGCACAAAAAGTCAACACGTCAATTTGTGAGCTCTATTCAATTTGTAAAATTAAAATTAGTTATAATAGTGTTTGCTTACTTAATATGTGCTAAAATATTAAACCTACCTAGCAGTTATTTCAATAATTACTTTTCATCACAACTTATTGCCACAAAGAATATAAAAACTTAAATTTAATTTCACTCAATCTCCAAACGTAACTGTTACACAATGGACACTATCAAAAAATCCATCAATGATTTGGCACTGCACTTTAATACCACCATGGCTGAATTCCAGAAGAACTTGAGTACATCAATCCCAGCTACAAGCCCAACGTCTAATCTGGCTGCTCAATTTAGTTCATTCAGAACATTTATGCTTTATGCTCTTGAGAACCTGCAGCTTCAAGTGAGATGTCTCAGTGAGCAGCAAGACCGGCTTGAAATGAGTAGCAGACGGAAAATTCTTTTAATTCACGGTGTACTGTGAAACTAAAGTGGGAAGACATTACTGCAATGATTGTAAAATCTTTGTCTGACCGCCTTCATTTGCCTGACTTCAATAGAGAGGATATCAGCCAAGGTTGTCATCGTATAGGCAGCCTGGGAAGGATGACAAACACCGGCAGTTTTGGTCACCCAGACAAAGGGTCTATGAGGAATCAAATTTGGGTTTGCTAAGACTAAGCTTAAGGGATCTAGTTTTACAATCTCCGAGTTTCTCACAAAATCCAGACATGACACCTTTATGGCCGCTAGGCAGCGGTTTGGTCTCTCCAACTGTTGGACTAATAATGGGGCCATCTGATAATTGCACCAGATGGGTCTCGTCACCGCATCAGTACGAAACTGGAATTAGACAGCATTCCCAGCCCCTCTGATGTTCAGTTGTCCTACGGTCCGCATTTCAAATGTTATGGCTCTTAAAGTTATGCAAGATTAGTTCCCTCGACACTCGCTAATCGGCCCAAACGCAATGTTAAAAAGTAATACCAATTATTCATGTGAATCTGTTGTCATGTTATAACTATTTTTCTTTTCATTTATTTCCCTTATATTTATATATATTATAGACTCTCTTTTTCTTTTAAATTACTCCCCTACAATTATAATAAAGTGAATGTCAGCCTTGTTTCATTTTTTATAGTTTATTCTTTCGACCAATGACAGCTGTGAGCGTGACAACATTTGCGTTCGGAAACGATTATGTCGATAATCACAATTTATATAATGTATTTACATTTTTTTTTTTTTTTTTTTTTTTTTTTTTAATATGCTTTTTTTTTTTTTTGTTTGTTCTTGTTACTTTTTTTTTCTCTGCTTGAGGGAAAATAACCTATTTTGTAAACATTAATATATTTTAATTAAATCTTTAAAGTAATTAAAAATTATTCTTGTGCTGCTGGGTGTACATATGATACAGCGTTTGTCTTTAGATATATAAAATTTCTATATATTTGTATATATATATATATATATATATATATATAGCAGCATATATATATATATATATATATATATATATATTTTTGATTATTATATATTTATATAATATATTTATTATATTGTATTGTAATATAATAATATTTCTTATTTTTTAAATTATGTCTATTATTAATATTAGTAGTGGTAGTTCAGTTAGCGAATCATTTCATTCACCAGTGTAACTCTTACTGCATCAGATGATAGTTTCTATAGCGTTACTGATCCTCTCAATACCTCCCCTTAGCAACATATTTAGTTCTCATATCCCAAAATTTCAATATTGTCCACATCAACGCGCAAAGCATACCAGCCATTACCTGTGACCTCCTTGACTCGTTTTATTAAAGATGTTCACGCTTGCTTATTTCTGAGTCATTCCTAAACCTTTGCTTGCCCTCAACATCATATGCCTTAACAAGTTTCTACCTAATAAGAAATGACAGAACTGAAAAAGGTGGAGGGAGAAGCCATTCACCTTCGCAGTCACATTCCCTTTACTATCCTTGACAAATCACCTTCCTTCATTCCACCTCAGAGCATATCCTTATAGAAGTCCTCTTTGGCTCACTTAAATCCCTTACCTCGGAGTGTTCTACAGCCCTAGCCTACATATAAATTATTTTGACACGTTTGAGGTGCTATTGTGAAAAATATGTTCCTGGCGCTGACTATACCATTATAATGGGTGATTTCACTACATGCCTCATTAAAAAAGACTCACGTGCAAATACATTAAAAACTATAATTAATAGTTCCTACCTTGATATACTTCCTACCAACCCAACCCATCACCCTGGCTGTGCGCCATCCTTGTTAGATCCTTATGATAGTCTCGTCTACAGAGCGGGTTGCTACATTTGGTCAACTGTCAGCTGAAGCTTTCTCGTATCACGACCAAGTTTACCTTCCTATAAAAACCGGTCCACCAAAGATTAAACTGACTGTTGTGATGCGTAGATGCTTCCAATAACATTGACAACGACAAATTCATGCGTGATCTCACCTGTATTGATTTCGGGATTGTGTATTTAGCGCTGAGACTGTCAACAATGACAAATTGATTATCTTTAACTCCTTACTGATCGAATTATTTGATGTACATGCGCCTCTTAGACCTGTAAAATAAACATCTCCCCTGCTCCGTGGCTGACTCCAGGATATTAAGTTACTTATGGCTAAGCGCAATAATGTAAAAAGTCTAAATATAAGAAAATCCTACGGAGGGAAATTTACATAAGTACAAAATACTACGGAACAGGGGCAATAAGGTTTGCAGAGATGCTTCCCCGGCGTAGTTACATCCATAATTCTATTAACTATAGCAATACCGCTAAAACTTGGAAATTTCTGAATGCGATGGGAATAGGAGGTCGGCGCAATAAATCAGACAAATGTCTGTCTTGGGGCAACCGTACGGATTTAGAATCGCGCTAAATAAATTCCTTACATCTGTTAGTCTGATAGCGTAGCACTAAAGCAAGTGAAAACCCTTCAATCCTTACTGGCCATTTCCTCGCTCCATTAACTGCCCTTTCTTCACCTCCATTACGACTGCGGAGTTACGCAAACATGTGATTGTTATTAAATTCGACGCCAGGTTGTGATAATATAAGCCGGCGAATGATCTTGCTTACTCTCACCCGGTTCCTCCCTACCTTATGTCAGCTAATCTTTTTAATCATTCATTCCCATCCTCAAGTGAATTTCCTGGATTCTGGCGTCATGCACAAGTCATCCCTGTTCCAAAAATATCCAACCCTATCTCCTTCTCAAACTATCGCTGTCCACTCCCATACTTCCTTTCCTCTCTAAAAAGTCCTAGAACGCATAGTTCATGAGCAACCGTATCTATTCCTGCATAATACCAATATCCTATCGTCCTTCCAATCCGGTTTCCGGGTCCTGGGCACAGCACAGTAACGACACTAAACAAGGTATGTGATGACATTAGATATGGTATTGACAACCAAAGCGCTACCAGCTTGCTTTTAGTTAGACTTTTCTAATGTTCAACAATCGTAGTAATTCCCTGATATCCTTTTAGCCATTCTAAGGTCCATTAATATCTCACCAGAAGTGCTGCTGAATGGTTTTGCCTGCATTTCTTCATGGTCGCACTAACGCTTTCGAGGGGAAGGTAACTCTCAATGTCACATTAATGCTATATGTACTACAAGGCGGTGGCGTGCTGCTATCTCCATTACTGTTTTCCATATTTATCAACACTCTTACACAGCACATATCGTCTCTCCCTATCATCTATACGCGGATGATCTACAGATCTATAAGACTGCCTCTGTAAATAATATACCTGGGTGAGCTTATTGATGAAATGACCTGATCTACGTTTAATTAGCAGTTGGAGTAAATCAAGTTCGGATTGTCTATAAATCCAAGTAAGTCTAAAGTGTGCATGTTTGGTAACTCAAAAACAATTATTTAAATTACACCTTACCTCCCCCCAATCTTGTTTGACAATGTTAACTTAGAGCTTAGTAGGATAGTGTGAGAAATTTGGGAATCAGAATGGACAGTACTTTTTCCTGGTCGGTTCTCTCAAGTTGCTGAGATTAGCCGCAAGATCTTCTTTGCGCTGTAGGAAGTTTGAGGAGATGAAAAATTCCTCTTGCCAATAAAAACTAAAATATCCTTTGGCTCAACCCTTCTCCTTCCTATACTTGGCATCGATTATGCGGACTCATGCTACTTAGATCTATCTCTAACAACTACTTCTTAATAAACTTGAACGGATGCAAAATGTTATAAATTCGATTTATTTTTGACTAGAGGAAGTATGATCACATAACGGCCATCGTACACTTCAGCTTAAATGGCTAACTGTAAATAGACTGACGACACTGCATGCTCTCACCCTTCTTTAAGCACAATCCTTCATAACTTGTCACTCCTCGTACCTCAAAGAATCGTTTTAAGCTCCCCTGTGGGTCCAGCTCTCCTCTCCCAGTACCTTCGTTCCGTAATAACAATCTCTCCTTGAAATTCCTCTCTGCCGCACGAAATGCTATGAGACTCTTTCACCGTTAAAGCAGTTAAGCTCTGAATGTGCGCCGCCAGCTGAGACTCCAGGCAAATCTCAATCACTTTTTGAAAACTCTTTAAACGTAAACTGAAAACTACTATTTAAAAACAGAATATATAATGTGCTTACTGTATTTATACATGTGCTCTCATATTTGTACTATATGTGTATACCATTTACTCATTTTGTATGTATGGATGGCAGCCATGTATGTATGTATGTGGCGTGCTGCATGTATGTATATATGTATGTATGTATGTATGTATGTATGTATGTATGTATGTGTGTATATATATATATATATATATATATGCATGTAAAATTACTACTTTTTGCACCCTACTGCCGTTTCTTGGATCCATGAAGTTTTATACTAATGGTTGCCTGTAAAGAAATCTACTTATAGTGGCTGGCCGCCATTGCACATAACGTTTTTATCATGTTTTATGTATTGTTATTATGAGTATTGTAAAATTGTATGTGCAATAAAGTATTATTATTATTATTATGTATCTCAATACAGGTTCTCGGGTTCAAAGGAACCCGGTCCTTTGGAAGGCTTGCGTGGGGACACAGGTCCAACACGTAGAGGCCCCTTTGAGACAACAATATTTTTTAATCTGACGCATTGACCGGGATCCATCTCTGAGTAACCATAGCCAATTGCTCAGAGATGGTCACCAGTCAATGCGTAGGAGCTATGGAACATATGGAAAACTAAAATAGGGCTATGGAATGGAGTTTGGATGGACTAAGTACTGGGCTATTGATTGAGACTATCGGACGTCCGCCTTTTCAACAGTCTCAAATTGAAAGGTTAGCGGACGGTGACTCGCCTCCCACTAGATGGGCCCCCACAAAGCGGCGTAGTGCCTCGGGCGCAACATCGGTGTGGTCGGCTAAGGGTGTCGAGAGGTGTGCACCGGTTTCACCATCGCGAGTGAGCTCGTGAGCGGGTTTCCCCGCTATTACGCAGATTGAGCACTTCCATCCTTCCGAGCTCTTGCGCTCCACTCTGCCGGCCAATGAAGGCAAGCCAGAGGCGGGGGATAAATTACAATTCCCCTCTGGAGGTCTCAGGTCCGTGGGGTCGCCACTCCCCAACAGCTCGCCACAAGCTGCCCTGCGGGCTTATTATTATTATTATTATTAAAATTTATATATGTTGTTAAAGAGGACAGTTTAATATTAGTGCTATATATATTTCATTATTATTTTAATTCCTCAATGATAAGTGAATGTGGTCATATGTGTACGTTGATCTTTCAATTTCTCATTATGTATGTGAGGATATGCAAAGTATAGATTATATTTGGAGATGTGAATTTATGAAATTATAGTGAATAATCTCTGTTTTAATTCTTGTCATATTAACTATATTCAAGAAATTTTTTTTTTTAAATGTGGAAAAGAGCTAAGAAGAGAGCTAAGAAGCTGACGGGTGACAAAGATTAAAAAATATAATGAAAAGACGCCTGTCGTGGCGCATTGTAAAATTTAGTATTTTAATTACGGAATTGTTGAAAGAGAATGGAGTGTCTACACTAGGTTCTCTGGTTCCCTCTGCCTACCCTGCTATATGCAGGTTACAGCGTGAAGTTAAAAAAAAAA
>JAKGSA010001821.1:10613-24784 GCA_033558755.1 Philaethria dido | reverse complement strand
TGTCTTAACACTAGGTTCTCTGGTTCCCTCTGCCTATCCTGCTATATGCGGGATACAGCGAGAAGTTAAAAAAAAAGAAAGGTACATAATATGCGGTTGTCAGCGGTTGTTGTATATAAAAATGAATTATTGTCTCTATGTCCCTTAGAGAATCGTGAACCATGCATTTGATTGTGTGATGATCTTTAGCAAAGTTGTTATGCTTGAACCCACGAAGATTTCTGATTATCGAAAGATGCGCCACACATTTTTTTCGAAATTAACAAAATCATTAAAATTACTCAATTTGAATATTTTTATATAATGTCTTTCCTTCAAATTCCGCAGGGAACGGCTAGTTTTAATTAATACTTAATTCTATTTGCAAGATAATTTCAAGAGCTCTGTATCTTTTTCCTATATTAAATTATAAAAATAATTATTGTCATTGATAAAATATTTTTTTAAAGAAATAAGTTGAAATTTACTGTATTTTCATTTAAAATGGTAATTTTGTAAATATTTTTATAAATTTAAATTATTTTTACATATATAATACTTACAGGAATTAAACTGTGATATGAAACATTTTCTTAAAGAGAGTCTGGGAACATTTACAATGCAGCTTTATGTGCTTTTGGATTATTCTCGACGACGTAGCTGAGTGTTTTTTGTAAAGTTTTTCTAATGTTAATTAGGAATACAGGTGTCATTTCATTCACGTAAATATTCATCAACATACAATTTTCAGGCATTGCGGGCTGAGTGGCGGAACTCAACGCTGCACTTGCCACTTTATACCTTGTTACCGAGGCAGGGGAAGTAGTGAAAATACTAAATATTGTAAAATTTATGTTTCTGGGGTGGGGCAGGCAGTACAGCCTGTCGCGTTTACAGTTAGCACGCTTGCCTCTGCGCGCTATGACGAAGCCCTCAAATTAAACATACATTATTGAGATTTAGTCTATACATAAAATCTTATGTCAAGTTGAACTACATATGGTGTAAGGTATTTTTTTGTTTACATCGCCTGTTTTTTGAACATTTAAAAAAACATTTTTAAGCAAGAAACAAATAAAATAATAATAATAATATAGACTGTTGAAAAGGCGGACGTCAGTGAGTACTCAATCAATACCCAGTACTTAGTCCATCAAACTCCACCCCCATAGCCCACTATTTTTGGTTTTCTATATGTTCCATAAGCTCCACCACGCATTATCAGTGACCATCTCGGTAATTGCCTATGGTTACTTAAGATGGATCAGTTAATGCGTCAGATTAAAATATTTGTTTTATTCTCAAAGGGGCTCTACGTGTTGGACCTGTGTCCCCCGCATAAGCCTTCAAAGGACCGAGTTCCTTGAACCGAAACCTGTAATGAGATACATAATAGCCACAATCAGAACCATTTCAATTTGAGACTGTTGAAAGGCGGACGTCCAGTAGTCACTCAAATCAATACCCCAGTACTTAGTCCATCAGCTCCATCCCATAGCCCTATTTTAGTTTTCTATATGTTCCACTTGGCTCCTACGCATTATCCGACCATCTCGAGCAATTACCTATAGTTGCTCAGGAATGAATCTCGATCTCAAAGGGGCCTCTACGTATTGGACCTGGCCCCACACCCAAGCCTTTACCGGGACCAGGGGTTCAGCACTGAGCCAAAGGCACTAGATGGGATACATAATAATAATCATAATTATAACTGCCAATAAAAATTATGAGCTATGCCCAGGTTGCCTGTATATTCACATAGAGTAGTATCGGTCGCCATATCCATTTTGCATTGCCCACAGCCTCATGAGGTTCTGTTCGTGTATATTATGAATATTCAATACTGCACATTGTAATATTGTCCAGAGTAAATGTACTCTTCACATAAGCTAAGGAATTTCAACAGTTTGCATTATGTACGAGGCCAAGAAGTAGGTAGTATTAATGGGGATGATTTTATAAAGTCATATAAAGTTATCAGTGATTTAAACAAATGTTTCAAAGTTAACATATTATAGGCATTTTGTGACATTCAATACAGGTATGAGATTTATTTATTAATTATTTTATTAATTTAATAACTATTTGTGTTGTGTTTACTGTTGTAGCTTGTTTATAAAGAGATTGTCCCAAAATTAACGCAAGATTTGACTTTGCCGCCATTTGCTATTATATTCATTATTCATTCGCTATTAAAAGACTAAAAATAGCATTTTTCTATTTGGTCAAATCTTGCGTTAATTTTGGGATATATAACTAGATATATAGTTTTATTCAAAATATTAAGTAATGTAATTTTTTATTAATATATATATAAGAATAATATAATATTTTTAAAGAGTATTGTTCACACTAAGAATAAGAGAAATATTTAATTTTTATTACCATCCACATACACTTAGTACGGATATCACTTTATAGATACATAATAACAGATATTTAACAAATGACGTCCTAATAATTTATATAAATAATTTTGAATGGTGAAAATTCGGAAAATTCTCCCTAAGGTTTGAGTCCCGCTACGTTCGACCCGGTACATACATTTTTCTAAAAAATATATTTAAGTGAGGATAGAAGGTTCAGCTGGTTAAACAGAAGATGTGTTCTGTTTTCTTCTTTGTCTGAATGACCTATAAGCCAATGTCAGAATATCGCGCTGAATCCATACAGAACGTCCGTCCATATGGGAGCATCGCACATAGCTATTAAGCCAATTCAAGTGGTCACAACTCTCAAATATTGTGCATATATTCGTGTGAGCCCAGCACCCACACAGTGAATCCATGGAAAATTTGTTTCATCTCCGTAAAGGATATCAATTACTTTACTCTTATAGAAATAATCATCTAAACCGGGAATTAAATAATGAATACAAACATTCACAGTAGATATTGTGGCCTCTATATTGTATTAACCAGAACATATTGAATTATTGTCCGACATCACTAAGGATTATGTTATGTGTAATTCAAGTTGTAACTAATGAAATTACAGGTAATACATGGCACATTGATATCGTCTTAGAACGGCATGGACGTTTGCAACAAAAATTTGATGAATACGAGTTGAAGGTAAGTAGTTGACGCAAACATGTAAAAACTACAGTAATCATATTTAAAGGTTTAATGCTAATTACCGTAGCAGCTTATAACGACTATCTTAAAAAGTTATCTAAATAGTATTGTCACACAGACGCACAATAAAGTAATATTTCTATTATATATGAATTGTTTAGTGGAAAAAGCTAATAACTTGAATTAAGCTTTTTTAAAACCCAACACCGAAATTGTAAACTTTTGAGTTTTACCTATAAGAAGTCTACCAGAGATCAAGTAACAATCATTAACAAAATCAATAATTGAGTAAAATGGAGTTGATACTGCATGTGATTACGTGACAGCTGCGGATAAAATCATCATTAATCATCATTGTACGTATGGAATGTTATTTTGTTTCGTGCATATCAGAAGTACACATATATGCAACTTAAACTGTGTATTAGCTAACTTAGTATTCAAAACCTAAGGAGAGTCAAGACCAGCTCATGTAGATATAAAAAAGATAAAGAAACATTATCAGTATAAACGATATATTTAACTTATACTTAAATCAAGAAATTTATATTAATTAAATATAAGCTTTATATTTAAATAGTTTAGAGTCTAATTTACTCTGGCAAGTGTAAAGTGATATGTTGTACATGTATGGTAATGGGGGCTTGTGTGATTTGCGCTCATGAGATTCAATTCCACACAGCTGTATGATTGACGGGAGCATTATGCAGGTGTTCGTCCTTCCAAGTAATTTACTATTATATCTTTATACGTTTTTTGTTGGGATATAAGGTGACGTGTAAGGGATATTTCATACAGTTTATATGTAATTTTCTTCATACACATAGAAAAATAAAGTTTGTTATTTGATATAGTTTTGATAAAAGAGGAAATTTACGAATATACGAATCTCGTTATCACCTGGAATCCGAAACCTTAATATGGGATCCTTATTTTCTGGTGGTGTTTAGTGATTATCAGCAGACCACCACCATCCTATTTTAACTTAATATTCAGAAAACATACTTCCGTGAGTTGTGAGTAAAATCTGTAATATATACACCTACACTAACCAACTCAGGTCAAATTACAACATAACATCAAATAGTATTTGCGTTCATATGAAATATTATACAATGTTTATTTCATTAATAAAAGCGTTTACATGTCAAAATATAGTAACAGAGTCATGCTATGTACAAAATGTCACTCATATTCTTTTTAAAGTAGCGTGACTGGACACAGTAACTGGTTTTTACAGTAATTGCAACATGTATGTATTTAACTATATTTTTATTTATTTTTAATAATTATTAAAAGTGCTTTTTTAAAGGATTAAATAATTGTACTTACACAGGCACTATTAGTTAAATTTGAATGGAAATTGCAAATTATTTTATTTTGTAAATACTTTTCTATAACAAATGAGTGATATTTTTTTTATTTTTAAGAATTATTTCACTTACATTTTTTTATTTAATATTTTTTATCTACATATATTTTACCGTGGCGCAGTGGGGCAGTGTCTAACTAAAACAGGATATTAGTGGTTCGATCCCCTCACAGGCGAATGATTGCATTTACATTATGGCGGATATATACATTTTGGGAGGAGAGGATTAATAGAAGAGCGGAGTGTCTTGACACTAGGTTTTCTTTCTCCGACTACCTTGACCCCGACTCTGCGATGTGAGGAAAAATCGGGCAGTTGGTATTTTTTAAATATTTTAGATACTTATGTCCATTTATCTTCGTAGGTTATGTCATTATATTTACTTGCCTGACGTAAATGTTATCTTAGTTGTATGATTAAGATTCTTCTACAGTATTAATATCTAAGCACTTTATATTACAAGTGAATATTTAGTAATTTAGTGTAGACTTCTTAAGTATATTATTACAACTTGATCATATGCAACGTATTAGAAAAAAAATCTTTGTAGGAAAGCGTTAAGCTTAGCACATTTGTTTGAAATCTTAAACACAATGGATTCGTATCTCCATAATTATAGGTATATATATGTAATTATATATCAGTATTATAACGAATGGGGAACGGAATTGTTGAAAGAGAACAGTGTCTTAACACTAGGTTCTCAGGTTCCCTCTGTCTACACTGCTATTTGCGGGATACAGCGTGTAGCTAAAAATAATATATCATGAATAGAATTTTTATGATGCTGAATTTTTTTGTACCTTATCTTAAATACGTGTCTATAAAGCTGCTATGCATATAAATGAAGGCAACTTACCATATGCGGTAAGTTATCATAATTAAACAAAATGTTCACTGTTTGTAAGCAGCGCCATTAGGGAGGACAGCTAATTGCCGACAACGTACCGTGGAGATTTACTATCGTATGGTCTGCCTTTTAAAGCCTCATTACGTCTATATGTAAAATACATTTTTGTCTTGCATAATACATTTGAGATGTCCATACTGAGAGCCATCAGATGTTTGTGAGTACATGTTTTAGTGCAGCGAATCCCGCTGGGTTTTTTTACAAATTATAATATAAAAATGTATCATTTTTTTACAATTATGAGATTCTAAATAGTACCTAGATGATTGGTGTCATTTATATCCTAATACAAATTAAAAGCATTTAAAGTAATTATAAGTAATAGGTATGTAAAAATGTTACTTACTTTTCTCAGCACCTCCGATGTTCAGAGTGCTATAATCGGCGATACTTTGATCTATAACTCGTAAGCTGAGGAAAATCATAAAAATTTAATGTTTTCTTTTTTTTTAATTTCACGCGGTATCCCGCATACAGCTGGGTAGGCAGAGGGGACCTCAGAACTAGTGTGGGCACCCCATTCTCTTTTAACTTTTCCCGTTCTTCACTATTAATGTTTTCCGGCAGCTAAAATAAAACTTTACAATACGTATTCTATCATTTTTATAAATATTTTTTTTAATGAATTAGTCAAACATAAAAGGTTTTCAATTTAACAATACAAACAGTGAAATATAATGTAGAAAAATTCATTTTTCCAGGAAGCGGCTGGATGCGAGGCAAATTCTCTAGAGCCCGATACATCCGGATATCCTTTTGAAATTGGTGTGACACAAAGCGTATAGGTACCGACGAGAAGTTTCTGTTACAAGCCGGTTTGTTAGAGCTTACATAGATATTGTCTTCGTCTGCGATCACTCCGCTTCGTTTTACGTCCTTTTAGTCTGGTTTCGATTGATATAAAAAGGTTTCATATTTTTATTTGATATCCAATCTAGTTATCTACGTTTACTAGAATAAGCTAGTACAATTTAATATATCTAAAGATTTTGTCTTTCCATAATTGGTATATGCTATTGTCGAGTGTAATTCAAGTTATTCGCTTAGCAATAAATAAATCTAATATTTAGTGGAATAACTCACGGTTCACTTTTTTTGTGCAATATTTCTTAAATAACTCTTGAGAGAACTAAGCCTTTACAAGCTACTGTAGTAATTAGTATATTTAAAAATATAATTACTATAGGATTTTATTAATTCGAAAAAAATCGTGAAACTGAAAAAAAAACGTAATATTGGTAAAAGCTACACATTCTATTCTAATTTTATAAAGCATGCGCTATTAAATGTAAATACTTTAAATAATAACTATGTGTAAATTAGTTTGTAACAAAGTAGCCCAAAAACATTCTACTTGAGTAGTTAATATCTCTTGTCTTCAAAAACATTGAGCTAGTGAAAACGAGACAGCATTTTGAATATTTTCTGATATATTTTATTATCGGTTAACGTGCTCTTAAACTTTTATTCATAAAACAGTGCACTGCTTGAATCTACTCGCTGGCGGGGTCCTGGTCTTATAACAATAAAATTTATAGTTTTACAAACAATGACTTCTCTCAAAGAATGCAACGATATTAAATAAAATCTCTCTCTCTCTCTCTCTCTCATATATATTATATTTATATTATATATATATATGATTAAACTTAGTGGTAAAATATAAATAGGCACAGCTTGAACTTTCTATTTCCACAATCACTAATAATTTTAAATACATTCATTATGAACTAATAATCGTTTAATACTTACTTTATAGGTTACAATCTTAAATAAGACCTTTTCATGACAAAATATTGCACCATTCTATCTATAAAATAATTAAATTTTCAACGTAAAATGCTTTTTTATCAAAAATCAATACAATAGCTCCACATAGTTGCAGGCGCCAGTGAAAATTGCTTAATGGCGCACTTGCGATTGTAGTAAAGCTAAATTTTTGTGGGGGACGTCGGACACCACTCGTTAAACTCTGATCGTTCAGTAAATCTTAGGGGTTTACGATTCTACAAGAATTGGGGCACCGCAACGTAAGGGACGAACACCTAGAATATTTTCGCCTTTGTCTCTGCTTAAAAAGTGTTAAATTGCTACTTTGTTACATTATTGTTTTTTTGTTTTTGTTACATTTTTCTTTGTTGGGGTTCATTTTTTTAAATGTACATAGCACAATAACATCGATATAAGTTAATCCCTTTTTTAGGCATGGAATAATACCTATTTAATTCAATTAAATTAAATTTTCTTAATTTTCTCTGAAATATAAAGAATTTAAACCGTTTAAGTAAATATTATTAACAATGATTAAAAACACAGTCAATAAATATAGCGAGTTCTATAGAGTATCATCCAATTGTTTAACTTGGGACCTGTAGGTCCATGTTATTTGTGTAATTAAAAAAAAGGTACATGTAAAAATACTTTAATAAAAGCTTTTTTAAATAGTAACAATCCATTGATACTAAAAATGTTCTAATATTTGTGTATGTTCTTATATATTAAACTTACTGACTGTGAATATAAGTATAGTGTCACGATATAATTTTACTGGTCGAAAATTGTGTATGACGTTTAGTTTATGAAGCGTTCTTATGTTATTCAGGCATAAAGAACATAAAGAACTTTCTAGAAATATACATTACGTATAAATCATCCTTTATATAGCTTTTGCGTCATAATTTAAAGCAAAATAAACGAAATGCAGTGAACGTATGCGATAAATTTATTTTATGTGATTCCAGAAATTATTTAATTTTTCTTTATGTTTTATGCACTTTTAAACGAAATATTGTATTTTTATTTAACTGTGTGTATGTTCATAGAAATTTAAAAGAATAAGAGGGACGGGTCGCTGGGTAGCCCAAGGGTCCCGTAAGAGGCGGGTATCCTAGTAGTTAGGTGGCAGGAAGTTCGTCCTCCGTCTGGCTCGCGACCACTATCATGTCAAAGACGAACCGCAAAATATCTAATTATATGTTCCGGTTTGATGGCATGTAAGCCAGGATTTCCCCTTTGACACCCACCCTTTCCGCAAAATGTGGTGGTAACGATAGCGGACTACTACATTGTCTCCCCCCTTCCATCTGTATCCTCTAGGTCGGCAACGCATCTACAACATCTCTGGTGTTGTAGATGTCCATGGGCAACGGTAACCACTTACCATCAGGTGGTCCTTCTGCTAGTTTGCTATCCGTTATCCATAAAAAAAGAAACATATAAGGCAAGTTACAAATTTAATTTTGCTGTTGTATTGCAGTGATTTATCTTCTAAAAAACCAACTAAAAATAGCTAAGTACAATTCTAAGCTTCACTTATTTATTATAATGGGATTTCTTTTAGCCGATCTTTACAGATCTCCATAAAATGAGCCATTGGTGAAGTGATTTGTGCTCAACTGGCACCTTCAAAAGCCCCTAAACAGTGTACCTGAACTGAACTGATATTTATACAGGATGAATACGATTTAATAGCAAGGAAATTTAATTATGATTAGTATGTATATAAATAAGTCAAATTTATTAGCTTTAGATTGATGAAATTTTGAAAGATAATTAATAGAATTATATGAAAATTAGCAAAGAATTTGGCTTATTCCTAAGAAAATGCTTTATGGAATGTCAAAACTCTGCTTTGAATTAGCCTTGTATAATTAGTTGTTTATTTTAATTGTTAAATTATTAATATAATAAGGTCAGTGTACTAGAACGACCGTATATTTTTTTAAAAAAGATTGATTTTTAATACAAAACACGACGAAAATACGACTGGGCTTAATTTTGATTAATATCTAATTAAAAATTCCGATACTAAATGAAGGGACATAAATTCTTCAATCTCAGAGTTAGAATTGTTGTTGACGATTTACGTATATATTTTAACTGCTTAAAAACAAGAAATGTCGTAAGTACCGCTTATGTATCTACGAGTATATGCAGAAGTAAAACTACTGGAAGTATTAAGTTATAGCCGGTATATTATCATAATATATGCATCCACTTAAAAGCTTTCAAAGTTCATAGTCTTAAACCTTTGAAAGTATAGTTCGTTATAAGTAGTTGTAGGATTTATTTTTAGGGCTTATTTTTTTTGTGATTTTACATATTTTTTAATACTAAAAACATTTTCAAATATAAAGGATGTCCCAAAATTAACGCAAGATTTGACTTTGCCGCCATTTGCTATTATATTCATTATTCATTCGCTATTAAAAGACTAAAATGGCATTTTCTATTTAATTAAAATCTTGCGTTAATTTTGGGACACCCTATATTTAACACTAAAAGAACCTTAAAAATATAATATACTCGTATATGATCAATATATATTCAGGCTCAGACTCAGGCTTTTCGTATATATTAAGTTTCCGTAAAAACATAAAGTATGGTGATATAGCAGAAGAAACATACACACAGTCCAAAAGCAATTGTAAAAATCATACGTTATTTTTAAAGAGTAACATTTGGCACGAACTATCTTCAATATAATAATTTTATTTAGTCGTGTATTGTTACGATAAATATATTTTATGCACCTGCGGTTTCTAGAATAATTTAACTTTAGCACAACCTGTCACATATATCATGGAATCGCACAAGTCTTTATGTAGATATGTATACTTTACATTTTTCAAAGAGTTTTCAAAAACAGTTAGGTTACTATAGAAATATGTTAGTACTAGTAAAACTGGATTGTATTTTATCTTATAATTATATGCTTATAAGTGAAGAAATACGCCAATATAAAATTATTAGATGGATATGGCACTTGACGAAGAATTGTTGTGAAAGGTTAAAAATTGGAGAAGCTGTTGCTCTAGTCTATGAACTGTAGGGCAAGCACGAAAACTTGCGACAAAGTTGGGAAAACGTTAGTTCCTCTTACGCACGGTAGGGGCGTTTTTCAATTTCCATACATATTCTTTTGAAAGAAAGAATTTTCTTTCAAAAATGAAAATACTTTGTCGAAGTTTTGTGCTTGCCCTACTGTTAATTGAACTACTCTATCGTTCGTTCCACTTATTTTGAATATTGGATTTTGAGGAAGCATAAGAAAATAAGCCTAAACAAACAATCCAAATGCTTCTTCTAATCAATTTTCAAAGGATAAACGTTATCAAATTTGTAAGCTTTTAAGTGGATGCGAATCTCATGATGGTGCAATATTCTTTATTATTTATATTTATGGAAATTTCAGCTTTATTAATTCTTTATTTAATTATATGTTGATATGTATGTTATAGTCGTGGCCAAACGCACAAGCGTACGACTGCAAATTCGACAGGTTGAGGGTTCTGCCACTCAGCAGGCAATGCCAAATAATTTAGAAAATTCAATATCTTTATGTGATTTATTAGGATTTTTTCTCCCTCGTCATATGCTTTTATAGAGTATGATTGTACACACATTATGCAGATCATTATAAGGATATATTGGAATATGAATGTATTTTCTTTCATCCAAACACTGTATATCCTGTTTCGCTAGCGTAACCGATACCAACAATAGTGATGCCATCCATCATGCAAACGTTCGCCGTCTCCTACAAATAGATCGACGATTTGAATATACAAATATGCTCATAATTGCTTGTTTTTTATTACTAAATAAACAAACGAAAGTATTTTTTTCTATAATTCGCATGCGGAGTAGACAGTGATATATACATTGTGTTTTTCTCTTTCTTGGCATTAATCCCAGCCCAGCCAGGGTCTGCCTTCCTACTTAATTTCCTCTACTTTGCACAATCTTCGACATTGTCAGTGTTTATTCCATTGACTCTCAAGTCCTGCTTTACAACGTCCAGTCAACGCTTCCTTTGGCGCCCGGTAGATCTAACTCAAGGGACAGATAAGTCAAGGCATATTTTATTAAATAGTTCTAAAACAGGCGCGCAACGTGACCGTGCCATCTCAATGTTTTTTTCTTATTTTCGACCTTAGATCGTAGTTTGGCTTTGCTTGGTGAGAAACCTTATAATACGTAACCACGATAATACTCTGGGTCAAAAGGCGAAACTAACAAGAGTATCAAGTATAGTGTCCCCGTTGATGAGGACATATGAGCAGGCGCCTAGGGACGTTATTATAAAGCGCTGAGGCGCACCGCGACCACTTTTACACAAAGGATTATCTCAGTAACTTGATGTTTGTTTACTGTCATGCGACAACCTTAACGTGACACTGTATCATGAAAATATGTGCATTAAATATATTATGGGGTAAGGTTTATACCCCGTAACTATAGTACTTTTTATGACACTTGTTATGGTATAACGCACGCGGTCATTTAACTTTCAAGGGTAAATTTTGTTTAATAAAAAAATACATTATTCTTTTAGTGAAGTATAAAATTTGTGCTGTGACATTCACATTTCCACTTCCACCTATTTTTAGACTCTTTGAACAAAGCTTTAAACCAAATCGGAACACAAAGATGTTTTTAACGTAAGCATTTTCTGAGTGGAAAACATATCCATCAGATACAATGAGAAATTTTAACTGTTTATAAGTAAATATAATAAATTTAATAACTTTTATCTAATTTAGATTTATATGGTTTTACCAAACGATAGCAATACAAGACGCGTGCGTTCAAGTAACAAATGTATAGAGTGGCGGGCTCATGACACAAAACGGCCCACGAGGCGGTGACAAAACGACCCTGACGTGTTGACACATGCGAAATTACGTTATACCCGGATGCAAGCTGTGACAGCACTAAGCTTAAATTATTTCGCCGTGAATTCATTCCACAATACGGTTTCCCCTCAAATCGTATTTCTGTATTAGCGGTATAGCGGAAAATCCAACGTGATAGACTAGCAAATTAATAAACAACGTGGTTTGCCGATTCAAATTAACAATTTTATGTCCATTATCTTAAATATTAAAAAGTTTTTACCTGTTTTAGGGTCAGGCTCTTTAACTTATCCAAAATTTACCATAATTATTCAAAGAAATAGAAGATGGCTATTTATTTGCTCTGCTTATACTATTGTGTACTAATAAATACAATAATATAAGGTATTACATAATTATATATTAAGAAGAAAATAAT
This sequence comes from Philaethria dido, assembly GCA_033558755.1. NCBI lineage: Eukaryota > Metazoa > Arthropoda > Insecta > Lepidoptera > Nymphalidae > Philaethria > Philaethria dido. The sequence continues at coordinate 12,390 of JAKGSA010001821.1, read as the reverse complement.
ATACAGAGTAAAACCAATTCAATTTGAACACCAAAAAATGGCACGTACGCTCTACAGTCTGCAAATCATAGACTTCAGTGTTTCTGTCACGTTGATTATTTCGCCTGCAATATGTCGTACAAGGAAACATGATTTTCATAAGCTTATACCTTAAAACTCACCAGAAAAAAGAATATTTCATAGCATATATATTTACATCTTGTTTCGCCTCGTGCAAAATGTTCTATGATATTCTAACCATTTTGTTGATCAGATATATGTTTGAAAATATCGACAGCATATTGCTCGGTATTTGCAATCACCGGTACCATATGCAATTTGTGAGAGTACGATTATTGAATATTATTCAAATGGTCGTCAAACTCTTGATGTAATGTTAGGTTTATTATTTATTGTGTGCATATAATAATATAATAGGTACTTTATTCGTTTGCAATTCACTAAAGTCCTGAATATATTTTGTAAGGACTTGAATAAATTGTAAGTTTTAAATTAAACAGCTAAAGAAGAATTATAAATGTTTATTTTATGGATTTCAATTACATACCGCAATATAACCATATCGTGCGGTGCACTTATCTATTATATCACTGTGACAGAAGTGACCTATTTACAAACAATTTGTATTTAATGATTATTTGATTTAGTAGGATTTACAAATATAATATTTAAATAACAAAAATATAGCATAGTACTTCATGCTATAGCATGAGTTGTAACTTTAAATGATCGCAAAAGGCGTAACTCACATAGTGATACTCGAGGTTAAAATGTCGATCATCACTGATTTTCTGCTACAACTTAAAACCTTAGAATCCTTAAGACTTTCTTTGAGACATCAAGTAAGAGCAGTAACAGGAGACAATTCAATTCTTTCAGTATTAACTACCTTACATCCTTTAGTATTTCTAGTGTTTGAACGTAAATAATGGAAAAATACATAGTAAAAGGAAATGCTCATAGTGTTTTCTGTATGAAAACGAAGCCCTTATATCATAAATCTAATGATAAACATGTAACCATGTGTAAAACTGGCTTAATCATTCTGATAATAAATACGCACAATTAAATTTTAATTTTAATAAAGGCAGTTAATTAGCTATATATGAAAGCAAATCTGGCTTAAAACTTGTAACCCTGTCTATAAATTATTATAATGGAACTATGACCTCGCGGTTGCCATCAGCACAATCGCGTCACGATATTAATTGTTCGGTCGTGAATAGTGTTAACACAAAAGGCATTACCCGTGCAGATAATGGCGTCTCGAGGCGAAGGCTTCCGCTACCCCTCTTCTCCCTCGGCTATCAGTCATCTCAAGAATCCCTACCCATTGTTTTATATATGCTTTACAGTAATTAGTGATGATATCATCGTTTCAGGTTAAGAAATTGATGATCGCTAATGATCGATCTATTTTAATATAACAATTTTCATTTTGTGTATGGTAAATTTTGTAATAATTCAACTAAAATTTATAAAGTCTCTACTACTCGATTCGCCATTCAGTTCTTTATGCGATTACAATAATTACTAATTTATTTACATAAAGAAAGGCTTAATGATTGAACCATTAAAGCAGAAATTTGAATATTTCTCTTAATTTTCAAATTAACTAACTATTCTAAGAATTTTATTATTTATAATTTCATACAAAGAGGACAATACGCTAAGCATAAGAATATAAATTTATATATATATATATATATATTTTGTTTGGTGGTAGGAGGTTCGTCCTCCGTCTGGCTCGCGACCACTATCATGTCAAAGACGAACC
>JAKGSA010001821.1:0-10512 GCA_033558755.1 Philaethria dido | reverse complement strand
CCGGTTCGATGGCATGTAAGCCAGGTTTTCCCCTTTCCCACCCATCCTTTCCCCAAAATGTGGTGGTTCCGATAGCGGACTACTACATTATCCTCCCTTTCCATCTGTATCCTCTAGGTTGGCAACGCATCTAGTACATCTCTTGTGTTGTAGATGTTCATGGGCGAAGGTAACCACTTACCATCAGGCGGGCCTTCTGCTCGTTTGCCATCCGGTATCCATAAAAAAAAAAAAAAATATATATAACTAACTCGTAAATATTATACTTATTTTTTTATAATTTCTTTATAAACTAAGTAGATTCAACTATAACTAAAAAAATAAATTGTCTAAAGAAGCTATGAAACATGACACTAATTAATGAATTAACAAATATTTTTATATTTAATTAATTTTAATTACACAATTGCTTGGTTACTTAATCCATTAAAGTCAAAATAACATAACGTGTAGCATCAAGTCGTCAAGCCTTATATAATATATAATCATTATTTCCAGTATCTTATTAAGGGCTGCTAGTAAACAAACACAAATTACTTTGGTAATCCTTTATGTTAGAGGGATCGAAGTTATCTGAGTGCTTTGAGATATCCGGATTCGGTTGCACAACCATGTTTCAGAACGTTATAATTAAGCTAATACTACTGTAATATATATCACTAGCTTTCCGCCCGCGGCTTCACCCACGTGAAATTTGGTTATATCGCCCGATATGGTAAGTAGTACCCTATAGTCTTTCTCAAGGTCTAGACTATTTGTCAAAATTGGTTAAGTGGTTTATGTGGTGAAGTTGTAAACAGTTAATCAATCTTACATGATTTTATGTTTGACAATAAAGAACTTCCATACAAACTTTCATCCCCTATTTCAACCCCCACTATCATTTTTTTCGCGATAAAAAGTATCCTATGTCCTTTCCCAAGTTTAGTTCTATCTTCATACCGAATTACATCAAAATCTGTTCAGTGGTTTAGGCGTGAAAGCGTAACAGACAGACAGACAGAGTTACTTTCGCCTTTATAATATTAGTAAGGATAATGAAATTTCTATATACACATTACTCAATAAGATCTTTGATCTGTAAGAAGTAGTTGGCACGCTTTTATTACTCCTTGAACTTGAACTTAAGTAAATTTTTTATTTTAAAGAAAGTCGAGATTTTAAATTTTACAAAATGAATTATAATAAAATATGTATTTTCTGTCATACTGTAATGAAAAAATTTTCTTTTAAGAAATTAAAACGTCACATTTATTATGAATACGAGCAGCCGGTCGCGGTGATGAAGATAAAAGTTATCTTTTATTCATCGGTCAAACTTTTCGGATTACACAGCTCGGAAAACTTTAAGCTTGCACAAAAATCTAATTGTGTTCCAGGTTTTTATATATTCAATGGATGACGCATACATTTTTCATAGAATTTAGGCATAATTTCTTTTTATTATATTTGAAGTATTATACACTCCAGATATTTATCTCGACTTTTTTTTAATTATTATATTTTATAGGTATATAAGCTGCATAAGAGAATATAGTGATCGATGCACTAGATGGTCTTGGGCTGGAAATCTACTGACGAGGATATTATTGTCTATATCTTAAATGTTTCTGCAGTTTCCTTTTAAAAAGGTCGAGAAGAAGAGAACAGAGAGTAGTTATCATAAAGTAGGCCCAAATACCGTAGCAAAATATTCTTAGAATTCTCTTTTGTCAACTTTATATATATTTATATAATATATATATTTAACATTTTTTTAACATTTAATTTTACTTCAAAGGAAGTTGTATACAGAAAACTTATGCGTCTATATTATATATTACAAACATATCCACTAAACTGAACAAAGTTTATATTTGGAATTTACTATGTATATGCTTTCTTAACCACATGAACTTCACGTTGTTTCGAAAGCATATAAATTGAAACTATCTACCTAAGCTCTAATAATAGAATGCCACTGCCAGTGAGAATTTCCTAACCAAATACACTAGCAAAAGCACCCAGCGGTTCTCAACCTTATAATCTATACGTATCAAGTATCAACGACACCATTTGCGTAGTACTCGTAGATATACAGATAAACATAAAAGCCTAGTATATATTAAAAGTAAATAAAACAGAGTCAGATAAAATCCGACATCATGCAAGGTTCATTCCTGTGTCCATTAAAATATATTATCTGCTATAAATGGAGTATCGTCAGCGATTTATTTGGCGCTCAAGCGATACGCTCGTAGCCGTAAACAGCGCTCATCAAACGCGACGGATTATTGTCGACATGCTCTTATAAAAGGTGTTTTTATAACGACTCACTTAATGATTAAGATATTCGTTAGAGCGTTAGAATTTTAATTCAGTTTCGGTGAAGAGATAACCTCTTTGGAAATTAATAGATAAACCTATTGGAAGGATAGAATGAATTACACTACTTTACATATATGCGAACTTATAGTAATATATTAAGCGGTATATATTATAAAATCAAAATTCTTTCTTTTGTTTTTTTTTAGCTTATTCTTTTCAGAGGATGAAAAAGAAATCAAAATGAATTTTAATTACAAAAACTGATATATGATATATCAGTAAAATAATAAAAATTGGGAGTTCAAAGTGTTTTCAATATCAGTTAATGTAACCTTTTTTAATGTTGTACGTTAGTATATTTTAATACATGATAGACCCTACATGTGAGCTCTCCATTTGTAATCATCGTAAATGTTTAGATAATGTTAATATGAATTAATTGCAGGAGTCCAATTTTGTTCGCCGCTTTCCGCCCAAATTCAAGATATTTCATGGTAAGTGACGGAACTTAGTGCCGCGCTTTGTTTTGCCAGCGCGAAAAAAAGATTTTCTTTTCAATGATATCGTGATGAATATCGTGGGAATAATTATTGTTCTCGAGTAGGAATCGAAACCACGACCAATCAGACTCTGTCGCACTGCGCCATAATTGCTTTTTATGTCCTCTTGTTGTTTGAGCTTTTACATATATACATACGTACGTGTATTGTTTACATTATCTTAGTAGTTTAATTCTTTTGATAGAAACGGAAATAGTAGATTATATGCCAATACAAATATTTACATTCAAGTTTTAATGTATGCAAAACAACGATAAAGAGATATCGTTCGATGAATGATTCGTTTGAGGGGGCTGAGGGAAATATCTGGTTGATGGATGGCGCCGTCATCGGCGTCGGTTACATTTGACGTAACGCGATACACTTGTGATGTTTCCATAAAAAGAAATGCATTAGTATTCATGCTGAATCATATTCGAATGATTTAATGGATCGATGTTTACTATACTATATGGAAATAGTTTCTATACTTAAAATCTACTTAGTTTGACATAAGACTACACTTAGGGATGTTAGAATGGCTTAAATTCTTTTTTATATATAGCAGGGTAGGCAGGGGGAACCTGAGAACCTAGTGTTAAGACACTTCGTTCCCCAAATTTGGTTTGCACATTGCATGCTCAATTGGTACTCAACGCAGTTGTTACCAAACCATAATTTTATTTAAATTCGAACCACAACTTAAATTTTAGTTTATGAAGTTTTAAATTTATAATAAACGTTTTAAGAATAAATGATACGGTCAGTTATGGTTCAGATTTTAGAGAAAAAAATAGAACTAAGTCAACAAGAAAGCAAAAATGAAGTACTACTTTCCTCTAAAAACATAGAAACTCACCGCACCTACTTTTACTATTTGTTGATGAAATTCTAACTTTGCTTAGGTACGTCAAAAACTGCAACGTTTTGGCTTTCATATATTTGTTTGTTATTTTTCGGTTTTCACAATATTTTGCTATAAAATATATGGGGTCTTCACTCTCCTCCCTGGGGAGGAGGGGTGATGGCTTCAGGCTCTTAGGCCTATGGCCATGGGAGTCTTCTCCGTCCATGAACATGGACGGGTCTTCGGGTTGGCCCATAGAGCCTCTGTAGGGGTTCTGTCTACAATTTCAAGAATGGTAGTCGAAAGGGGGAGGGGGGAAAGAGCCATATGCCACCCGGGCGATCAGCCCAGCCGGGTTAGACCCACGATTTCTCGTGTGAGGCCCAGCTAGGCGATCAGCGACCAAGGTAGCAGCTCAGGGGATCAGAGGGGGGAGTAGGAGGTCTCTAGGCAGGAGACGGCGGTGCTCTGGTGGACGCGCATGCCAGGGTGCGATGTTCCTGATGGGTATAAAATAATAAACTTACTCACAATTATTTTAAATTTTGAACTGGCTCTATTAGATCTCTTGTATAATTTATTAGTTATTAAGCTTTACTGTATGATATAAAAATAACATTTTCTATTTGATCTGGGTAAAGTTACCGATTTTTTTAAAAGAAATTAATTCTTTCTTAATAGAAAAAAATTGAAAACAAATTTAAATTTACCAATTAAATGTATGTAAAACTTAATTGATTTATGACACTATTTAAAAAAAGTTTAGAAATAAATGATTTTTTTAAGAGATATATTAAAATTTCTAAAATAAACCGTCGACATTGTCAAACTCCTTGAATACAGAAACCGAGGTAGAACTTTAAAACTCGAACGTTGACTAACGACAGTTCTGCTGAAAACAATTTTTCATGTAAATTTTGGTTAAATTAAATTCTTATTTTGGTGAAATATTCAATATTAAGGTATTCCATGAAAACAAAGAAAGATTTCCAATAATTTTTAAATTGCTTTCAATTATAAACTATTTCTATTAGTTATAAACACATGAGTGTACCATTCTTAATATAGAGTAGTCACTATTGCACTATTCCAAGAATAATAAAAATATAAAGAATTTTGATAATAAACATATTTTAAAAGGACATTCTCAGAGTATAATGAAAATTAATTTAATACCAATTTAGTATGTTAATTTTTGGGTAAATAAATTAGTTTTGAAAAGTAAATAATAGACGCTCGCTTAAAATAAGATTTTGGAAAAAAATGAAGGAAAATATTATCATCAGATCCGGACACAGCCAAAATTTCAAGCAAATCGGTATAAAGTAAGAAAATAAAAGCGTGTTAATACTATCTCGTCATGTCATTGATATAGTTAGTATCAGGGTAAAATGAGAATCTATATGATTCATCAAATATTTAATTTGAGATTTAGAATTATAGATCTTTCTTATCAAACTCATTATCCATAACATAATATGATATGAGAGTTAACCAGTTCTCCAAACCGGTTGAACAACTAATTGTAAAGGTTCAAATACTTTAAAAATGTTTATATTTTTATAATTTTTTTTTAATTTATATTTTTATATAGTATTTTAATATACATACTGATAAAATAAAGAATTATTCGAGGGCGAAACGGAACTTTTTCGACTATTTCATTAAACTTGGATTAAATAGCTGACTGCTACGTCTGTCAGCACATCAGCTATCCTATTAAATAAGACATTGATGCTGACATTTTGAACACTTAAAGAGGCTTTTTTGGATATTAAGAGATAAGTTTTCAAGCGATTACTTGCTATAAAAAGATTTAAAAATATCTTGAAAGAATTAGTCGTAAGATAGTTATTTGTAATATTTTTTAAGAGATACCTAAAATACTTCGAATACCTCTCACGTATGTTGTTGTATGCCACAATGGCTACTTTGAGGCGTATGACAATCAAAATAGGAGGTATCTATTTAATTAAACTTTTAGACCCGTTGACGAGTAAAATAGACGGTGCCTTAGCAAAGTGTACATTCAAGTGACGTATGAATTCGGACGATGATGTATGTATCATTTATTTTATTAATTCAATGTGTTTTTAAGGCAATATTTATTATGAAAATCTTCCCCATATAATTTTAATTGTGCCAAATCTTATACTAGTCCGTTCGTATTACTTTCGTATCCTGTTTATGCAAAGTTCTTACTACACATATTCTAAATTAATGATTTCTTTTATTTTAATCCTTGGACCTACATATTGCAAATATCTAATATATTAGTGATTTGTACGCTAAATTGGTTCTGATTACTTGATTGACAATGCCTTACGAAATAAGCAATAAGGAAATGTAACATTATTTTATTTCCTCTATCTACATCTGATATACAACACTCATGGTGTAGGATATGTTGCTTCTAATTTCTACGTGATAACCTTTGACGTGTTCAAGCTATCATATTGCAACCTGTCAAATAATGTATATGTATTTTCGCTATATAAATAGTTACGATGGTATTACTATTATCGATATACGCATTATTGTGCTGTTTTACTATGTAGGTATTATGTTATTTTATAAAATATAAGGAACATTTCATTGTTTAGTTCATTGAATGTTTTTTTATTAAAAACCTAGATTTCCATGTCGTCATTCGTTGAAGTTAACTGTTTAAATATTAATAATAAATTTGTCAAGAAAATACATTGATTTTTTTAATCTTCACGCTGTATCCGCATATAGCGGGAGTGAGCCAGAGGAACCTGAGAACCTAGTGTTAAAGACACTCCGTTCTCTTACAACAATTCCGTTCCCACTATCCGCCGAATTGAGGCATTGCGTGCTGAGTGGTGGAGCTCAACGCCGCCTTTTGCCTTGTTATCAAACCCGGGAAATGAAAAATTCCTTCCTGGGTGGGAGATCGAACCAAAACCTGTCGCGTTTTACAGTCTTACGCTTGTGCCTCTGCGCCACGACAGGCGTTAAGGAAATTCTAGAAATATAAAAATAAGATTAAATTTTCTAAAAATATATTTACGGAAAGGGATATATGTTAAGCAAGCAATTACCTAGTTTGATTCAGTGTATGAAGAAAAGAGTAAAAGTAGAAGTCATTACGGCTGTTATGTTTATAAAATAAATACCTGTATCTTTGCAGAGTACATAAAAATGGTATTGTGCATTCGACTTGTCATTTAGGCTTGCTATACGACATTGCGTATAAAGCTATTAATAAATATATATATGTACATATCCTCCCGTTAGTTTTTTTTTTTTTTTTTTTTTTTCGAGGTTGGGTGCAGCCGGGCTCGCACTTGCCCGTGCCTTTTGTTTATAACTGTTTTTTTTTTTTTTCGTGTGCATACTTAAATGAGTACCTTGTCTTAAGACATGGTGAGATCCTCACCGACTGACAATTTTTTTTTTTTTTTTTATAAATTTATGAGCAGGTGAGACAGTTGTCAGGGAGCGTCTCATATCGCTCCTCCACGTTAGTTATATATGATTTAAAATGACTTATATATTTTGATTTTTTTAAAATGTCAATGTAATATTAGTATTAAAAAAAATATTTTTAGACAATGTAAAAAACTATAAGAACAGACAAAAAGTTCGAGTTTCTTATGTTCATATTTTGATACATTTTCTTAAATGTTTTCTGATTTTTTTTATATTCTGTGTAAACTGTATAGTTTAAAATTAGACCTATCCATTTTAAAACAGAATTCTACTATTTTAACCAACATTACCTTCATAGAATTAGCTTCTTTTCTTGAAGAGGAAACATAAATGAAATAAAAGTCGCCCTTAGGAGCTGAGTTTCATTACACTCTATTTTAATGGGGACGGTGAGTGCAGAAAAATGAACTCTTAAGCATTTAAGAGTCCATGTACCTACTTACAGGAAATACGTATTAGTGGCAATCGGAAGTAATGAAACTAGTCTTCGTAATAAAAAATCTTGATTATCCCTAGGATAAGGCTTATTGATTTTAAGTAAAAAAAAATAGTTTACTTTTAAATAAATACTTTTTTGCGTATAGTAAAGCGACAAGAGTAGAAATATCTCCTGATGAAGAAGGTTAGGTTTAAATAGACATTGAATCTATGATCCATTCATTATATCAACAATCAAAATCATTTTTTTTTAAATAGACTATTTATTACAAGCGTTTCGAATCGTCAATTAACATAAAGAAATCAGTATTGTCAGTCCTAGTGCAAGCTTCCACCGGCTCGGAAGACAGTTCTGCTAAGAAGAGTCGAAAAGAAGCTCCCTTGTTGTTCTTTTTACATAAAATTTTACAGTAAAATCACAACTATGATGAGCCACCTGAATAAGCATCAACAGCATTCAATTCCACGCATTAATCAAATCAGTATAGTATTCTGGAAAGGTATCTATATATAGGTATCTAATAGCTAAATTTTGAATCTATCTAACAGCCAAATAATTAAAAAAGATTGTTATATTCAATACCTGTCGTGGCGCAGAGGCGCAAGCGTCCGACTGTAAACGCGACAGGTGAGTTCGATTCCCACTCCAGGAAATGGAATTTTTCATTTTCTGGGTTTGGTAATAAGGCAAAGTGTGGCATTGACTTCTGCCACTCAGCACGTAATGCCTCAAATCAGCGGACAGTGGGGAACGGAGTGTCTTAACACTAAGTTCCCTCTGCCTACCCTGCTATATGCAGCGTGAAGCTATGTATGTATATTGAAAATACATAGTTTAGAGTTGTATACAAAATTCAGTGCAAATTAATAAAGCATTTAAGTCGTGAAAGCTCATTATGAGTCATGTCTTCATTTCAGCGCTCGATGTGTATCAACTCTCGTTACGCTAGCAATATTATCTGAAGTAATGTCAGCCGCTAATTCCCTTCAGCGACAGGTGCACGAAATGGAATAGGATAAGTTTGTACAATAAAATATTGTATTATATATTATATATCGGGTTTGTAGTGAGACCTATGTAGGTCTTTCTATAAATGCGATTTTAGTTGTAGATTCGATTTTCATGGGAGGAATGATTTTATAAATATTTTTAATTTTTTCGCTCTGGTAAGACAGCTAGGCGGTGAGTTCTACCACTCAACATTGGATTCTGCATATAGCAAGGTAGGCAGAGGGAACCAGAGAACCTAGTGTTAAGACACTTCATCTCTTTTAACATTTCCTAACATTTTCGTTTCTCACTTTTTTTTTTAACACACACTGTAACCCGCCTATAGTAGGTTAGAGGGAGGGAACCTGAGAACATAGTGTTAAGACACTCCGTTCTCTTACAACAATTTTGTTCCCCACTTTCCGCCGAATTGAGGCATTGCGTGCTGAGTGGCGGAACTCAACTCCGCGCTTTGCCTTATTACCTGGAGTGGGTAACCGAACCCACAACCTGTCGCATTTACGGTGGCACGCTTGTGCCTCTGCGCCACGACAGGCGTCTACTCACCCCACCCACTTTTTTATAATAATAATAAGAAATAATTTGTTTCATTGTTCACATCATATTGACCACCCACATTTTAAGGTGTGTACAGCAATGTATATATAAATGTTGTTGGTTGTTATTTTTATTACCGAAGGCCACGTGTCTGAACGTCATGCGTTGCGTTGCTCGTTATTTTCACTTAGGGAGAGCCCAGTGTGAGTAATTATTTGGTCACTCCAATAATTTTTCCTTGTATCTGGCCCGTCAGTGCCGATTTTTGACGCTTGGGATAATATAACTCATGTAACACAAATATTGAACATCATTGTATCAATTATTTAGTACTACGAGTATTTCCTCCTTTTGGTTATTGTCATTCTTATACAAATATTTGTATAAATATCCCTATATTCTTTCTTATATTATTTACATCTGTGATAAATTCATAAAAATGTCAAAGAACAAGATTTCATCTCAACAGGTGGTGTTAGATAGCATATTGTTGATTTTATATATCCATTGTAGAATTCCTCTAACAATTGAGTTGGGATACGATATCGTTTCAATCTGATCTCGAATTTATTGCTGGGATAAAATTTCTATATTGCAAGAATAGGTAAGGAAAATATGAGCAGTGTATATTGAATTTTTTTAACACTGTAATGCTAGCATAGTCTAGTAAAAATATATTACTAAAACTGGACTATCCTAGAGAGCACATGACACTAAGCTCTATGAGTCTAGTTAGAAATGACACAAATAAAAAAAAAGTAAAATAAAAATAAAAACATGTAAATAAGTACTAATCATAATTATATGCGAAGTTCCCTTTTTTTTAGATTGCTAATACAAGAATGTGTTTTTTAAATGATATAGTCGCGCCATTTGATATCGTCAACTTAATTAATAATGATATATGTCTAAAATCATTCATCAAATTAATCAACCACATCTTTAGCAATCTTAAAGACTTTAACAAGGACGTAATATGGAACTAAATTTGAAAATATTTTAAAAAATTTTGATAAATGTTATATAAATAATTATATATAATTTTTTTTTTTTTTTTTATGGATAACGGATGGCAAACGAGCAGAAGGACCACCTGATGGTAAGTGGATACCTTCGCCCATGAACATCTACAACACCAGAGATGTTGTAGATGCGTTGCCAACCTAGAGGATACAGATGGAAGAGGAGGACAATGTAGTATTCCGTTCACGGAACCACCACATTTTGGGGAAAGGATGGGTGGGAATGGGAAAACCTGGCTTACATGCCATCGAACCGGAACACATCATAAGATATAATATATAAGATATAATACTAACAATGAAACACGTAAAACGTTTACTAAAACTAATATATTTCCGTCATCACATGTATTT
>JAKGSA010001820.1:0-19329 GCA_033558755.1 Philaethria dido | reverse complement strand
ATATATATATATATATATATATATATGTGTGTGTATATATGTATGTTTATATGTGTATTTGTGTACTTATATAAATTCAATACTTTACGAACCTTTCTGGACTCTCTCATAGTATGTCCATTACTGTTGGTTGTCTGGAAGAGATTACTTTTATACATTTACTTTATATGTTACTAAAGTAATTCATATTCTTTATGTGCAATAAAACTATAAATAAAAGAAAATGTACAATTATTACGAATAACTCAAAAACTATTCGTCATATCTTAATTCAATTTAATTGCGATCACATCAAAACCATCAGGGATTTATAGATAAAAAAAATCATCCAAATTGGTTCATCTAGCAATTTTTTTAAATTTTGCTTTAGCTTCACACTATATCCCGCATATAGCAGGGAACATAGAGAGAACCTGAGAACCTAGTGTTACTCTGTTCCCCACTTTCCGCTAAATGGCGGAACTCAACGCTGCGCGTTGCCTTTTTTTTTTGTTCCCCACTTTCCGCTAAATGGCGGAACTCAACGCTGCGCGTTGCCTTGTAACCACACCCGAGAAGTGAAAACACTAAACTTTTACATTTCCTGGAGTAAGAATCGAATCCACAACGTGTCGCTTTTACAGTCACACGCTTGTGACTCTGCGCCATGACAGGCGAAAACTTATATGTATACATTAAAAACTTCATTCGAATTTCGTCGGTCGGTCGCACTCAGAGACGAGGGTATTAGTGTCTGCGTGACATTAAGTACAATTCAGTGCTAACGTACGAATTTATCATCAATTATTCGTTAATCGAGGTCTCTGTGTTTGTGGATACGTTTATTTTTAGACTCAAAAATCTAATCAAAAATATATACTCATATAAGTATCGAAATAAGCTTTCGTTGGTGATCTATTATGAGATTTTTGTTATTAATCAACATTTATGTCTGGTCCTTTTCTAATGTCAAGGTTGATTAAAACCTGTTAGTTTCATCTTTTATTCTTTTTTTTTTTTTTATGGATAACGGATGGCAAACGAGCAGAAGGACCACCTGATGGTAAGTGGATACCTTCGCCCATGAACATCTACACCACCAGAGATGTTGTAGATGCGTTGCTAACCTAGAGGATACAGATGGAAGAGGAGGACAATGTAGTATTCCGTTCTCGGAACCACCACATTTTGGGGAAAGGATGGGTGGGAATGGGAAAACCTGGCTTACATGCCATCGAACCGGAACACATCATAAGATATTTGGCGGTTCGTCTTTGACATGATAGTGGTCGCGAGCCAGACGGAGGACGAACCTCCTACCACCATAATATAAATTACAGTAATTCTTATAATTACTGTAATTTACAGCGTCTCAATAGAATAGAATTGAAATCGTATGTTTGTGGTTACAATCCCTACCCACGGGAATGAAGGAATTAAGCGGAGAGCAGTCTTGGCACAATTTATTTCTCCATAAATTGCTATGCGAGAATATGCATGAAGAAATAATAAAAAATATTATTATGTTCATAATGTACCTTACTGTTAAATATTATTACCTAATTATTATTATTTTTTAACTTCACGCTGCATATATATAACCCGCATATAGCAGGGTAGGCAGAGGGAATCAGAGAACCTAGTGTTAAGACACTCTATTCTCTTTCAACAATTCCGTTCCCCACTTTCCGCCGAATTGAGACATTACCTAATTAATGATTTTATAAATGATAACACGCATTGGGAATGAAAAATCCACTGAATTTCAAAGGTACCATTATCATTACTAAATAATAGTAAATCTGTGGATTGCTAACTATAAAAGAACGTCCCGCTGAGTTTCATAGGCCGATTCTTTTTTAAAACTTTTGCGTTACAGAGTGACTGACAGACAACGTACATGCAAAATTGGCCTAAGTAACTGAAATTTGGCAGTAGGGGAGCAGTAAGAGAGATTTTTTTTTTATTTTTGCGAAAACGCACAAAACAAGGTTTTTAAATTTTGAACTTTGAACAAATTCGAGGGATAAGTTATTAATCATTAAAATCTTTTGTATATACTTTTGTTTTTAGCTTCACGCTGTATACCGCATATAGCAAGATAGGCAGATGGAACCTGATAACCAAGTGTGTTAAGCATCTCTCCGTTTCCCCCGTTCCATACTTATGAAGAATAACTCTATTCTTATATATAAACAATTATTATCATATAATTATCCGAAGCACTTTTAAACGACTTCTCTAGAGTAATCTTAACATAATTACATAAAATGTCTACTGTTAAATTTTCTTGTCAGTAGGGAATAAAGCTCGGTAAGGTTTCGAATCGGATTTGTCCGCACACTGTTCTTTAAATAATAAACGCAAAGCTTCACGTTATCTTTTAGCCTCTCTAACGGACTTTTTACTGAGATTTCACTATAATATGATAGGAAACTAGAGAATATTATAGATACATACATACATACATAGCTTTTTACGCTGTATCCTGCATATGAGTAGGGCAGGCAAAGGAACCCAGTGTTAAGTGACACCTGCTCTCCCCACTCTCCGCCGAATTGGGCTGCATGCTGAATGGCGAAACTTAACGCCGCGCTTTGCCTTAAAGACAAATGAAATCCAGGAAATGAAAAATCCATTTCCTGGTGTGGGAATCGAACCCACAACCTGTCGTGCTTACAGTCGCACGCTTGTGCCTCTGCTATTATAGATACATATATTGAAAAAGAGAAATGTAATTATAATAATTTATTTCACATAAGGAATATAAATTACATTAATATACACTCAAAGCGTTGCCCTATTACTAAAAGCAATCTCTTCCAGGCAACCAACAATAATGGACATAGTACAAGAGAATATCGAGAGGTCCATAAAGTATTGATGCATATATATCCAAGTTTATTAAATTTATATTATTAGAAAACATAGCGCTACGACACTTTGTCTTCCACTTTTCGTTCACTTTAAAATATATTGCATGTTAAGTGGCGGAACTCAACGCCGTGCTTTGTCTTACTAGGTCAAGAAAAATAAATTAATTCTAATATATGTACATTTTAATTTTCTTCAGTGAGGATCGAATCTACTGCCTTCAGATTGCCATCTGATATGGGTAGGCAGAGGAAACCTCAACCTAGTGTTAAGACACTCCGTTCCCTCTTTCCGCAGAATTGAGGTATTGCGTACTGAGTGGCGGAACTCAACGGCGCGCTTGGCCTGTTACCAAACCCAGAAAATGAAAATGCTAAACTTTTACATACATATATAAATATGAAAAATCAGAATTTTGTTGAGTTTTTTCTATTTTTTTGTATGTTTTACTTATTTTACGAGTGTAGATTGAAAAATGCAGTCACATAGCACTTTCCAACTGAACTGAGTAACAATTTTTACGCTAAAAGCCGTTTACGGTAACCACTTGAATGTAACTCTAACCACTAAAATACAGGAAACCACTCCACTTTTATGCTTTCGGCACTAATTGCCATTTTTACGATCATTTGAAATATTTGAACTGGTAAGTTTTTTTTTTAATTATAGTACTTTAGATAACGGCATGAATCTATTTAAAAGTTATTTCTAAGAAGATTACGGTCCTTTTCTAACCGTGAAATTTATAATTTAGCAATATTTTATAATAACACTTTGTTCATTGAATTATATATTTTGATTAAATTGAAACTATAATCTTTTCACAAGTGAACGATTTTTTACAAACGTAAGTACATAAAGAAGCCCACAAGATGGAGAAAAGATTGTGATTCCCCTATTAGAGGACGGGGTTAGAATACAATTCCCCCCAGGTGCTGGGTAGTAAGAAGCGGGTAACCCAGTAACCTAATCTGGTAGTACGATTTTTATTCCCCGACTGGTGCGCGACCGCTATCGTGTCTAAGACGAACCGCCAAATATCTAATGATGTGTCGTGAGTCATCCTTTCCACAGAATGTAGTGGTTCCGATGGCGGACTGCTGCAGCCACTATATTGCTTCCTCTCCCTCCCGTCTGAATAGGTTGGCAACACATTTACAACTCCTCTGGTGTTGTAGATGTCCATGGGTAAAGGTAGCTTCTTACGACCAGATGGTCCTTCTGTTCGTTTGCCATCCTTTATCAATAAAACAATAGATGTATAGAAGTAACGAGGCAAAGCGTGGCGTTGAGTTCTGCCATTCAGCACGCAATGCCTCGATTCGGTGAAAAGTGGGTAACGGAAGTGTTAAAAGAGAACGGAGTATCTTAACACTAGGTTCTCTGGTTCCCTTTGCCTACCCTGCTACGTGCGGCTAACAGCGTGAAGCTAAAAAAAGAAAAAAATATATAGAAATAGTCTTATGGCTAAATAGCCGTCTCTTCCACTTTAAGGCCGATTTTGCGTAGGCGCAGATCGATTTGTGCTAAAATCAGTATTTAGCGTGCATTAGCCATCATTAACGTATCACGGTCATTTCCCACACAATAAGTTAATGAATGTAGGAGTTTTAGAAAAGTTATTGTTTCCACATTACATGTGTGATTTATGACAATACACTGAACAGCATGTCTGTACTGAGGCTGCAGCTGCCTAATGGCTTATGCAATTAAAATTGTAATTCTAAATTAGGCTGAAAGCAATGAAATTACTCCCATTCTATAAAGAATATAATATAAATTAGAATAAATACTAACCTATTAAAATGAAAATGTTAAATATTTAAGTTCCGCCACTTAGCACGCAACACCTCAATTCGGCTGTAAGTGGGGAACGGAATGTCTTAACACAAGGTTTCTTCAACCTACCCTGCTATATGTGGGATACAGCGTGAAGTTATGTATGTATGTCGTCATTTCCGCGCACTACTAACAATGCAAAGCGCGGCATTGAGTTCTGCCACTCAACACAGTGCCACAGCACACAATGCCGCAAATCGGCGGGAAGTGGGAAACGGAAATCTTAAGAGAACGGAGTGTCTTAACTATAGGTTCGCAGGTTCTCTCTGCCTACCCTGCTATGTACACGATTCAGCGTGAAAGTATAAAACAACTTACCTATTAAATTTATCAAGCTCCAGTGACAAATTCCTCTGCTCTCCGGATTTTAAAAATAGTACACTAGACCATATAAGTGACTATAAAATAAAGTTACCACATACATATATACATGGCTTGACGCTGTATCCCGCATATAGCAAGGTAGGCAGAGGGAACCTAGTGTTAAGACACTCCATTCCCCACTTTTTATTTTTATAAAGTAACCTTAAACAAATATTTTTATAAATGTGAAACAATTACACTAACATGTAGTAACCATTTAAATTAATTGTACAAATATGTAAATAGCTCGAACACTTGCACGTACGAGTGTCTACTTTAGTGAAGTGCTCGATGCTGTGCGCTCCCTAATGTAATAAACAAACCCCATTTTGGAACAAATTAATAAATTTCATATTCTAGCTTATTCGTGTTAGTGCATTTGTAATATTTACAGTTGCAATTAAAATTAAATGAAATCAGAAAAGTAATTGTAGGTAAGCCTCTATTAATATTATAACGCCTGTCGTGGCGCAGAGGCACAAGCGTGCGACTGTAAACGCGACAGGTTGTGGGTTCGATTCCCACTCCAGGAAATGCTAGTATTTTCATTTCCTGGGTTCGGTAACAAGGCAAAGCGCGGCGTTGAGTTTCGCCACTCAACACGCAATGCCTCAATTTGGCGGAAAGTGGAGAACGGAATTGTTGTAAGATAACGGAGTGTCTTAACACTAGGTTCTCAGGTTCCCTCTGCCTACCCCGCTATATGCGGGATGTTTTGTTACATAAAAAAAAGAAGACAATAAGAATATATTAAAAAGGACAGAGAGTACTTTTTATTTAAAAAAAATAATGTTATATATTTAGGCAGACATTATTGTTTGCCAAAAAAGTTTAAAGTCTAGCATATTCAAAGGCGTCAAATTAACGTATATGACTGCAATCCTTATTAAATTAATATTTTTTTAAATCTTTTCATACATCTTCGTTTATGTACACAATAAATCGAGGAAACCTTGTCTCAGCCAAAATAATTCTTTGTCCACTTTCTGCCCAAATTCGAAACGCTGTGAGGTATGTGGCGGAACTCAATGCCACGCTTTGTTTACCAGAGCGAAGAATTAAAAAAACAATTTAAATTTTACCTTTCCCCTGAATGGGAAATAAACCCATCGATTAAAGCCTAGACTTAAATAAAAAAAAAAACAATATTATTAAATCTATAAATATTTTTAATATACGATCATTTAATTTCGGCTAAATTTGACTGAAAATGGGGAACAGAGTGTTTTAACACTAGGATCCCTCTGCCTATCCTGCTATATGCGGGTTACAGCGTGAAGATAAAGAACAATAGTTTTGGCTAACATTACATTAAAAACTAAAATCACTGTAACAACTTTTTCATACATATCTTATGTATATATAATGATACTGCACTATTTCGCCTTTTTAATAACGTAATTTGTAGTGTGAAAATAATTTATTATTCCTAATAAACTTAATTAGTATCTACATACCTGTTCTATATAATTACTTAAATAACCACATTGTTTCACATAACGCAAATTATATGCTTTGGTTCAAATTGTTATTAAAAAAGCACTCTTTTTCCTGCACATTAGCTAGCGAATATCTGGTGTCAAGGCACCCCGTTCACTGGTTTTTGCCAAAATCCATGACGTTGCGTGTTAAATGGCATTACTCTACACTATACTTTGTCTTACTAAAGCACATTTATTTTTCACGCTGTATCCCATACATAGCAGGGTAGGCAGAGGGAACCAGAGAACCTAGCGTTAAGACACTCCGTTCTCTTTTAACATTTCCATTTCCCACTTTACGTCGAATTAAGGCATTCCGTTGAAATAAGGCATTGCGTGCTGAGTGGTGGAACTCAACGCCGCGTTTTGCATTGTTACTAGAGCGAAAAATGAAAATACTAAATATTATTTAATATTTTCATTCTCTGAAGTGGGAATCGAACCCACAAGGCTTCAAGATATAAAAATAATGAATATATTCTAATTCCGCAAGTGGGAATTGTTGTTAATGTTTAAACTCTCATGGTCACATACATAAGAATAAGTTTGCTCGACGGGATATTTACGGTGAGAATGCGAACATTAATAGTGGTACGACGACGCGTAATAAAAGAGTGCGAAAGAGGGTAGACCGATATGTCTGCTCTTAACTACCGTCGGCTTCGCAGTATCTCCAGTTTACCCATGATCATGGTGCTTACAATAGCATCGAAATATCGGGAGCTCAAAATAAAAACAATACATGGTAAATATCCCGTCGAACAAACGTTGTGTGTAGTTGGTGGTAGGAGGTTCGTCCTCCGTCTGGCTCGCGACCACTATCATGTCAAAGACGAACCGCCAAATATCTTATGATGTGTTCCGGTTCGATGGCATGTAAGCCAGGCTTTCCTCTTTCCCACCTATCCTTTCCCCAAAATCTGGTAGTTCCGATAGCGGACTACTACATTGTCCTCCCTTCTATCTGTATCCTCTAGGTTGGCAACGCATCTAGAACATCTCTGGTGTTGTAGATGGTCATGGGCAAAGGTATCCACTTACCATCAGGTGGTCCCTTTTGCTCGTTTGCCATCCGTTATCCATTAAAAAAAAAATATTCTTATGTTGTTAAGAGTATTACAAATAACCAACATACTCGTCGGGTTTTCACTACTGTTTTAATTTTGAACCAATTTTCAATGTAAATTATGATCAAGAAGCACACACAATGTTTGTAGAAGCTCCATGTAAAACTCAGAATACTCTTGTTTTAATTAGTTTCTATGTTTACTATAACTACGGTATTGGATTGCTAGAGACTAAGTAAATATCAGTTTTATAATCTCTTTGAGCGTGTGTAGACTTTCTTATTAAGTTTACTTCACTTCGAGTAATTGAAATATTATGTTATGGCATGTAAGCCAGGTTTTCCCCTTTCCCACCCATCCTTTCCCCAAAATGTGGTGGTTCCGAGAACGGAATACTACATTGTCCTCCTCTTCCATCAGTATCCTCTAGGTTGGCAACGCATCTACAACATCTCTGGTGTTGTAGATGTTCATAGGCGAAGGTAACCACTTACCATCAGGTGGTCCTTCTGCTCGTTTGCCATCCGTTATCCATAAAAAAAAAAAAAAAATATGTTATTACTGTATCCATAGTCCATCGTGGCGGAGTGGGACAGCGATTGTACCGATTGGTTGTAGATTCGATTCCTCTTCGGTGGAATTATAATTCAATTATATTTTATTATTTTCAATTTTGGTTAAGTAAAACGTGGTGTTGTGTTTCGCTATTCAACACGCAACGCTGCGAATATTTGTATATAGTGGATATTGAAGAGTCTTTAAGCTAGGTTTTCTTGTATATCTCGTTATATAGGATGTCCCAAAATTAACGCAAGATTGGAATTAAATAGAAAATGCCATTTTAGTCTTTTAATAGCGAATGAATAATGAATATAATAGCAAATGGCGGCAAAGTCAAATCTTGCGTTAATTTTGGGACACCCTTACAAGACATGTGAAGCTTAAAAAATCAATACTGTTCTCTTGCAAGAAGAAACCACTAAGTGATATCAAATCATTCTGTTCCGGGCCATTTTCCAATACTTTATTGTTTGTTATTTTCATTAGATATGAACAATAACGATAAATATATTAATGGCTTGCTTTTTTTATTTGTATGGATTAAGTAGAGTGAACATTATTAATATATTCTCTACCTTTTTCTTCTCCCTATTTCTTTTCTCTTTATTTTAGAAAAGTTATGTGATGATGAAAATTACTGAGTCCACAATAATTATTCGAATGGCCCTGATGGCCCAAAATTTCGATTTAAAAAAATTTATTTTAAAGGAAGGCAACAAGCAAGGCGAAAGGTATGCAACAGGACAGCGTCTAACTGTAAACGTAATTGGTTATGAATTCATATTACAATGATTGTGTCTAATTTTTTTTTCATTTCTTCGCTCTGATAAGAAAAAGCGCGGCGTTGAGTTCCGCTACATAACACACAACATCTCGGACATAGGGCGGAAAGCGGCAAACAGAGTGTTTGGACTCTAAGTTCTCCTGCCTACCCTTACTTTATACAACTCCAACATCCAAAGGTTACCTGGGAGTGATCGTTTTAAGTGATAAGGCCGCCTTATTGTAGTTATACTATAACTGTTACTTAAATAATTTCTTTAATTGGTGTGCAATAAAAAAAATTGAACATTTTTTTAGCTTCACGTTGTATCCCGCACATAGCAGGGTAGGCAGAGAGAACCTGAGGTCCTGGTGTTAAGACTCTCCTTTCCCCACTGTCCGTCGATATTTGTATTTGCATTCTCTAACTACCCTGCTATGTAGGATATAGTGAGAAGCAGCTTTTTCTGTAAAATACTAAATATAGGATTTTCCGCTTAAATTGGTCCTCACATATCTATGAGTCATGAGATTCTGTGAATTCATTTATCTTATACACCACAAACCGGATTTATATGTCCATTGCTATTATTCGATAGGGTCATCAATTTTCGATCACATATCATATTTTACATAATAATAAAATAAACATTTATTTATAGAAGATAAAATAAAATTTTACTTCTAAAATATGCTCGCATATTCTATTCTTTTATATTTATTGGCGATACCAAAACCGAAACCATTTATGTGGTTTTATATATTTGTTATAGCTATGGATATTTTTGTCGAATAATTCTAAATCGATTTTAAAAAAAAATATGTTAAAATTTATATAACCACTTTTGATAAACGCAACGGAAGTATAAAGAAAGAAAACATCTAGTCTTAATAAGCTTGACTATTTTAATTGTATGAAAAACCAATGTACGAAGAAATTGCATCTTAGTAACAGTTCTTAGGAGTATTACTTCTCTATTAGGAATTCGCCCTGGTTATGATCGTTAAACTGGACTTATGATACTGAATTTATTAAGTCGACATTGACTAAAGCCGTGAAATAAAAACCACTTATCTATTTATTATAATTCCCCCCAAAGGGGATCGAACCCACAATTATCTCTCAAATGATTTGCTATAATCAGATGCTGATTATCATTAAGTGATAAAATGTTTTACTTTTTTTATTTGATTATGCATCACGTTCTTTTTAGGCATAGCGGGATTAGCAGAGAGGACCTCTAGTGTCAAGACACTCCCTATAACACTTTCCGTCGAAATTTTTACATATAGAATTTTGAGAGACGGAATTCAACGTCATGCTTTGTCTTACCAGACCGGAGACATATTCATAACATTTTAGCAAAAAAGAAAACCGACTATAAAGAAAATGCATAAAAAATACATTTATTACAAAAATCTCAAAAAACTATTTGTCAGATGTTAACTAAATTTTAAATGGAACCACATCGTACTAGCTATCATATTAATAAAATATATAAAATTGGTTCACCCAGTAAGTAAGTCGTGGCGCAGAGGCCAAGCGTGCAACTCTCTTAAAGCAACAGGTTGTGCGTTCGATTCCCAATAATTCAGGAAATGAAAATATTAAATAATATTTAGTATTATAATTTCGCTCTGGTAACAGCAAAACGCGGTGTTGAGTTCCGCCACTTTTGCACACAATGCCTCAACTGGCGGGAAGTAAGCAAACGAAAATGTTAAATGAAGCTAAAAATATATATATATATATATAGGAGAAAATATATAAGAAAAGATTTACGCGGTAACACACACAAAAAATACACTGGAATCGAATCCTTAAAATTATCATTCCCGAAGCGGGAACTGAACTGACAACCAAACTATATCGTATTCAGGCAAGCCCTAAATACTAGAATGGTGTCAGATATCTTATCTATAAACATTAATGGTATAATTAAAATAGTGTAGATCATTTAAGATTAAACTCAAGATTAACCGTCATATTTGTCTACGCTGCCTCCAAGCTCAGGCCCAACTGTTGCCTCGTGAGAAGTGCATCGTCTATCGCGCTTTCGAAACTTTAATTCGTTAAAAGTTTTTTTTAACTTTTTAAAAGTATACGCGTATATCTTCGGTATATGAATTTGTGTTTGCTTTTTTTTTTGGTAAAAGTGTGTCAGTTCTAGTAGTTTTCATTTGTTATAAATATTTTTATGTAAGTATTTATTTAATATTTTTTTTCAATTTGTAAAGCAATTTTTTAACAGATTTCTTGAAAGGAGATTATCAATTCAAGTATGTGATCGCATAACTTTTTATTAAGTGAACCAAATTTGATCATTCTTTTTTTATATAATAGCTAGTGGTTCTGATATGATCTGACGAGTTTTTGAGTTATTCGTAATGTTTGTATATTTTAGTGTATTTTAAATGTAGAATTTCTTTTTTTGTTGAAATCTTATAATTGAGATTGTACATATAAACTTTAATAAAATGATTATTTTTATTTATTTCTTGAATTTTAAAATAAAAATTATAATTATTAAAAAAATTAGCTTATGTTTACTTAATCAACTTGTTAATTCACAATTGGTTGCATCGAAAGTGGTTTACCTATTCCTAAAATAAAAATGTCGAAAGACGAATAGCGCAGGCAATAATGTTTATTTAATAGTGACCATTACGAAAGAACGATGAATTAATTAGAGATTTGGTTCTAAGGGCTCCATTTGAGTTCTTTTATCTGACCGCCATGTATTAAGATATAACAATTCTATCAATAAAAATATCGTTAACTAGATAGTAGCTACCAATAAATACTTTAGGCGATTTCATAAGTAGTTCCCGTTGACGCGTTAACAACGCGTTATCTATCAATGTATTGTATATGTCACTTTATATAAACATGTATGTCAAACCATTGTAGTGTGTGTAACATTTATTTTATTAATCTAATACACCTTTTGTCCATTATTTTAAAAAAATGTTATTATTCTGCATCATCTCTATATAAACTATAAGTGTGCCAAATTTCATGCTGCTCTATCCGCGTAATTTTTGTAAAAAGGGATCCAAAGTTTTTGATTCACGTATGTATATATAGATTATCACAGATTTTTAACCGATTTTCAGAACAAAGGTTGTCAATTTTACTGTAATTTTTTTGTGTGTTACTGTTTAACTTTTTGCTGGGTGAACCAGTTTCGATGAATCTTTTTCTATGTGATAGTTATTGCTTTGGATGTGATCCCATTTAAATTTGGTTAAATTTGACGTGTAGTTTTAGAGTTATTTGTAATAATTCAATTTTTTAGTGCATTTTCTATGAAGTTGGTATTCTTTCCTAAAATCTTAATCTAAAGTATCATTTATAAACATAGGATTATAAATATATTGAATTTTCACACCCTTGCCAAGCGTGATTAGGTTGATAAGTCCACGAATAAACATTAGGTTTGACTCAATTAAAAAATTCAACCAAATCAAACACTTTAATATAAAAAATGTATATGGTAGCATAAAAATATAATTAATAGATAAAACAAACTTAAAAATGCACCGAAAAATATGAAATATTATTTATATATCTAGAATTATAAATAATATGAATTTATGTATCAAATTTAACATAACAGGATATAACCACACACATCTTGAATAACCTTTAAGCTTCTAAATTGCGTGTAAAACGATGCTTTCAACACTTCGAAAATTTCAAATATACCTATTTGAGCATATTCATAGTATTGAATTAAAGTTTTATTCGGGTCAGTTGATATTTCAGATATAAGCTTTAGCTTTTGTTTTAGCTTCATGCTGTATCCCACAAATAGCAGAGTAGGTAGAGGGAACCAGAGAACAAAGTGTTAAGACAGTCCGATCTCTTTTAATGCTGAGCGGTGGAACTTAACGCCGCGTTTTACCCTGTTACCAGAGCGAGGAAATGAAAATGTTAAATATTATTTAATTTTTTCATCTCTTGGACTGAAAATCGAACACACAACCTGTTGCGTTTACAACCGCACGCTTGTGCCTCTGCGCCACGACAGGTATCTATGCTATTAGCATATCTACTTAGATAGAATTCGATTTTAGAATCCGCATTCAAATATTCTGATATTCTGAGTGTAAGGAACCATAAAGAATTAGTCACTCTAGTGTCTAATATGCCTAAACACCCACAAAAAAAGACACTTAAGAATTATGAATCGGCAAATAATAATAGTAATTTATGATCACAATGATTTACAACAATGCTTAAAATTGAAAATTTAAATTTATTTAAATTAATTCTTTGATAACTTTTCTGTAATAATTTAGTTTTGATATGTCTTTTAACTCACAGTGTGTTAGGTAACATTACCTTATAACTTTTTACTGGGTAAACCAATTGATAGTAGTGCAATGATATAGTCCCATTTAAATTAAGCTGAAATGCAACAAGTAATTTTTGAGTTATTTGTAATACTTACATACATACATAGCTTCACGCTGTATCCCGCATATAGGAGGGTAGGCAGAGTGAACCTAGTGTTAAGATACTCCGTTCTCCACTTTCCGCCGAATTGAGGCATTGCGTGCTGAGTGGCGGAACTCAATGCCGCGATTTGCCTTGTTACCAAACCCAGAAAATGAAAAATTCCATTTCTTGGAGTGGGTATTGAATCCACAACCTGTCGCGCTTACAGTCGCATGCTTGTGCCTCAGCGCCACGACAGACTTCGTAATACTTTTTAAAATATTTTATTTAATATCGGTTTTGTTTTTCGCTTAATTATAGTAACAGCAATTCGTATAGTTTAAATGTCTTAAGATTTATAACAATTCAATACATGCTGTTTACATAAATATATATTATTTATTACCTAATTAAATATTTTGTGTTCAAGTTTACTATATTTTATTAATCAGGGACAGGTTAAGTTCATTATTTCTGAGTTTATACTTAAATTGATTATTACGCTAAATTCACTTTATACAAAAGTATACGTCAAACACATGGTATGTGTTATTTTTACGTTGGCATTGTTACTTATTTTTGAAATTATTATATTTCAAAGGATAAGGTGATATTTTTATTCATAGCAGAGAATACAGACATAATTTATAAATACAACACTCCGTTCTCCACTTTCCTTCCAACTTCAAAGCACAGACATCAAACCTACAACCATCTGAATGATCTGAACAAAGTTTCACTGCGCTACAATAGACTGAAATATATAAATATTATCTATACTTAGACTCAATGAGCAACAAAAATAAAAAAAAACAAAATTAGTCAGTTCTAATAATAACGCTAATAGAACGTCTGTATCGAATTGACATACATTTTGTCAATGCGATTTATTTTGATGCAGTGCAAAGGCTAAGTTTGACTTGATTCCCAACTGTTTAATTTTATATAGCTTTTACTGGGTAAATAGATGATATGATAATTAGTGCTTCTGATATTATATAATTTAAATTTTATTAAGATCTGACGTGTAGTTTTTGAGTTATTCGTAATAATTGCACTTTTTAGTGCATTTCATTTGTATTCGAGTTGTTTTTGTTAAAATATTATGGTGGAGGTAATTCAGATGACAATACAATATTATTATAACATGGAGTTGATCTGATGATAAAAAGTTGTCATGAGAAATTTGGAACTAAATGAAACCCCATTTAAATTGAGTTTTTTGATTTGTATTGGCATATAGCTTCACGCTGTATCTCGCATATGACAGGATAGGCAGAGGGAACCTAGTGTTAAGACACTCCGTTCCCCACTTTCCGCCGAATTGAGGCATTGCGTGCTGAGTGGCGGAACTCAACGCCGCGCTTTGCCTTGTTACCCAACCCAGGAAATGAAAAAATCCATTTCCTGGAGTAGAAATCGAATCCACAACCTGTCGCAATAATTGGCAACAACACTTTTTATTTCAAGTAATAAAAGATTATGTTAAAAAAATGTTTTACTTCGTTTATGATTAAATAAACATTTAAAAAACTACGATATTCATTTTAACGCTTTTCAATTTATTAAAAAAACCCATACGTTGTACGTAGTATTCTAACTTGAGGGAATGATTCAAATTATTTTCTCTTCTTCGTTCTGTCAAGACACAACGCGGCGTTGAGTTCCGTCACTTAACGCGCAATGGAAATGGAATTGTCCAAACCCAGGAAATGAAAAATTCCTTCTGCTGGAGTATGAATCGAACCCACAACTGTTGCGTTTACAGTCGCACGCTTGTGCCTCTGCGCCACGAAAGGCGTTAGGTATATTATTCTTAGAATTCGCTAATTATTTGTCAATTTATACCAACACTGACCTTACTTATATGCTTTTATTACAATACATACCACTGGCCTTCACTGTGCACATGGTCCACCATTACTATAGTCATAAAATTACTTGTTATACAAGCGAGTACTAGTTAACTAGTTGCGTTATAATCAACTTTAAATATTGTGTCGGCTTAAGGTTTTCCATTTTGTCATAATGTTATAGATTACACATCATTATGTCTAATAACTCTTTGAATATACTTCTAAGGTCTGCACCCTAGTTTTATTGTCATGGGTAATTCCTACGATTAGAATTGTTTAGTTTATATGTAACTTTACCTAACTTACTAAGGGTAATAGGATGTTTTTTTTCTCACTCTTCTCTCT
This sequence comes from Philaethria dido, assembly GCA_033558755.1. NCBI lineage: Eukaryota > Metazoa > Arthropoda > Insecta > Lepidoptera > Nymphalidae > Philaethria > Philaethria dido. The sequence goes on along the minus strand of JAKGSA010001820.1, from coordinate 3,758 downwards.
CTTCACGCTGTAACCCGCATATAGCAGGGTAGGCAGAGGGAACCAGAGAACTAAGTGTTAAGACACTCCATTCTCTTTCAACAATTCCGTTCCCCACTTTCCGCCGAATTGAGGCATTGCGTGTTGAGTGGCGGAACTCAACGCCGTTCTTTGCCGTATATATATAGTATATAATTATATTAGATATTTACAAATACTTTCTATCTTCCTTTTATTTTTAATTCAGTAACTTTCAACTCATTACGCAAAACCAGTATGCAGATGGCCACATTTGTCACAAACTTTGTTAGATTATTCTTTCGTACATTAGCATTGACGTAGTAAAATAAATATTATACTTTATAAGAGTATTTTTCGTGTACATAAAATGAGAGTACGATTTTAGATTGAATTGAATTAGCACATTTAGTTTTCAATAGAAGGATATCCATTCAGCATAATATATTTTATCCCGTAAAAGGGAAACTTTCTGCAGAATAGGTCCTAAGAGGTCCTAAAAAAGCTTTCTAGGGCTTCCTTTTTATAATAGGCACTCTACTACTGTGATAATAGTGTAACTTGGTAAAAGAGTCGTAACGAATTGCTTCTTTAAATTATTTTTTTATGAATTAATCGGTTTTTACAAAAATCTGAATAAGTTAATAAGAATTTTAAATATTTTTTTCAGTCTCATAATTTAAATTCCATAATTTATATTTTTTAACTTCATGCTGTATCCTACATATAGCGGGTTGGCAGAGGGAACCAGTGAATCTAGTGTTAAGACACTCCATTCTCTTTCAACATTTCCGTTCCCCACTTTCCGCCAAATTGAGGCATTGCGTGTTAAGTGGCGGAACTCAACGCCGCGTTTTGCCTTGTTACCAAACCCAAGAAATGAAAATACTAAACCACTATTGTTTAATATTTTTGTTTTCTCTGGAGTGGGAATCAAATAAACCCTGTCGCGCTTAAAGTCACACGCTTGTGCCTTCGGGCCAAAACAGGCTTCATATCATGTCTTGATGTTGTAAAATATGGATGAACATATCATCTATCCCTGTCCATAACGCGCGGCAAATTTTTGAGACAATGGAACAATCGATACCACGCGAGTTTTTTGTAGATAATCAAATATTTAGGCGATATCATTCCCAATACAATGGTGCTCTGCAAGTAAAAATGAACAAGATGAACTAGTCTAGTTAGGTATACCATATATCTTAAAAATATAGATTTTCTTTACATCTATTTGTAATTATTTAACTCAAAAACGACTTTATAAACGACGAACGGCGTTATAAAAAATTACAAATAACTAGAGACCCTGTTTACGGTTTCCCTTAACGGATATGTCCTTTTGCATAAAAGTGAATGTCAAATGGTAGAGTGTGTAATAATTATTTTATTAATTTAATCTATTTCTAAGTATGGTCTTATTATAAATAACGTTTTCTGCACTTCATCTCCATATAAACTTTAACTGTGCCAAATTTCATACTCTTCCTACCTCACAACTGACGTAAAAAGGGGTACAAAGTTCACCTTTAGGTTCAAGTGTTATTATAATGATGCTTGTAAATTTGGCACGCGTTACGAAATTTATCAAATCGTATAATTAAAATATTATCATAAAAATAAAACCCAATACAAAGAAAATGCATTATAAAGTACAACTATTACGAATAATTTAAGAACTTAACACCTCTCTTGGCGCAGAGGCACAAGCGTGCAACTGTAAGCGCAACAGGTTGTGGGTTCGATTCCCACTCCAGTAGAGCAAGCTCGAAAACCTACGAGTGTTCGTATCGTTATCGAAAGAATTTGTATGGGAAATGAAAAGTGCCCCTACCGTGCGTAAGAGGAACTAAATTTTTCCCATACAATATGTATTCGATAACAATACGAATACTTTGTCGCAGAAAATGTAAAATTCTCATTTCCTTGTTACCAATAACAAGGCAAAGTGCGACGTTCCGCCACTCAGCACGCAATACCTCAATTCGGTGGAAAGTGGGGAACGGAGTGTCTTAACACTAGCTTCTCAGGTTCCCTCTGCCTACCATTCTATACGCAGGATACAGCGTGAAGCTAAAAAAAACTTAAAAACTCATCGTTACATCTTAACTAAATCAAAATTGGTTCACCTAGTAAAAAAATACAGTCTAATTGACAACCTCCTCCATTTTTGAAGTCGGTTAATAATAAAATAATATAGCAAAAGAATAAATAACTTAGAATGATCAACCTCTATACAATAGTCTTCTTATGTATAGACTAACTATTATAGTAATAACAGAGATTAATATTCAACGGGTCAATGATCAATAAAATAGGATGTAATGAAGTTTTTTGACGCCTGTCGTGGCGTAGAGGTACAAACGTACGACTGTAAACACGACAGGGGGTGTTGTGGGTTCGATTTCCACACCAGGATATGTAGTATTTTCATTTCCTGGGTCTGGTAACAAGGCAGAGCGCGGCGTTGAGTTGCGCCGCTAAGCACGCAATGCCTCGATCAGGCGGAGAGTGTGGAATCGCAGTGTTGAAAGAGAACAGAGTGTTTTCACTCTAGGTTCCATGGTTCCCTCTCCTTGCTATATGCGGGATACAAAAAAAATGATCAGTAAAATATGAAATAATGAAGTCTTTCAAAATCAAATTTGAATTATATATTTTTTAAAGACTGCATTTAAAGTCACTCTTCTATGAATTTGAGATCTGACACAATTTGAGTCAATTTCAATTGTCATTTGAAAATATTGTAATTTAAATCTTTAATATAACTGTATATTTAGATAGGAAATTCCTTTTCAACTGAATACAGTCAACATTAAATGAAAATTGTCACGAGCGTTGACATAGAAAGTTAGAAAAGCAAAAGATATTGCAATATCTCGAATAAGGAAGACATTAGGGTTGTATTTACTGATAGATTCTTTGGATTTCATGATTGGAAATATTATGATAAATAGATAATAACGCCTGTCGTAGCGCAGAGGCATAAGCGTGCGACTGTAAACGCGACAGGTTATGGGTTCGATTCCCACTCCAGGAAATATATAGTTTAGTATTTTCGTTTCCTGGGTTTGGTAACAAAGGCAAAGCGTTGAGTTCCGCCACTCAGCACGCAATGCCTCAATTCGGCGGAAAGTGGGGAACGAAGTGTCTCAAAACTAGGTTCTCAGGTTTCCTCTGCTATACGCAGGATATAGCGTGAAGTTCGAGACATTACGTATTACGTGAGAACAAATAAAATATAATTATTTTCCCACTTCTGAGTGGGAATCGAAGCCACAACCAAACACGCTTACAGACAGACGCTGTAACCACTGGACCACTGAGACCACAAACCGAACTAACCACAGAGAGAACTTACAGTCAGTCCATTCTCAGCAGAGAATGGACTGACTGTAAGTTCTCTCTGGTTACAATGCTATGCGGGATAAAACATGAAGCTGATTGATTTGGTTTGGTTCTTTTTTATGGCGTTCAGAGCGTGCCAGTTGAGCACTAATCACTTCGTCAATGTCATGTTCGCTGATTGATAAATAAATATATTTTTACGCGCAAAAGATTATATTTTCAAACTGACAAATCACACATGACATCACAATGACAAATCACATATTCGTTAACTATTTATTAATACATGAAAGATCAACTTTTGACCCCTTTTAAGAAAATTATATGAACATTGAATGTAGAGATACATTTGTTGTATGTCTATATTCAATGTTTATATATATATATATATATATATATATATATATATATAT
>JAKGSA010001819.1:0-35715 GCA_033558755.1 Philaethria dido | reverse complement strand
AATAATCGCGTGTGTTTTGGTATTCGAAAATATATTTCAGAGAACATGACGTTTTGAACATTTTAAAGTAGTCCATGATATCTCAGGCGATATTTAATTCGGTTAAAATAATTTTATTTGATAGCACAACAGTATATACTCAAAACTAACAAACGGTGGCAACAAGGCACACGGCCCACCTGATGGTAAGTGGTTACCGTGGCCTATGGACGCTTGCAACACCAGGGGCATCACTTACGCGTTGCCGACCCTTCAAAAACCTATTTATTCCCCTTTTGAAGAACCCCATATAGTAGCCCTCTGGGAAAACCTCGGCAGGGAGATCATTCCACAATTGGAGAGTCCGCGGAAGAAAGTTTCTTTGAAATCGAACTGTTCGGGACCATTTAGGCTCCAAAGTGTGAGCATGAACTCCCTGTCGATGGCGAGCGGTGCGATGGTGAAAAGTAGTAGTCATGTATAAGAAAATAGGCCTATTAAGGCCCAGTCTTGGTATTCCTGGCACTGAATTCGTGGTTCATCAAATGCTTCTCAGTATTTATATAATGCATTCAATCTCTTTTTTCTGAGAAAGACTTTGGATTTTTTTTTAGATTTTAACAAAAAATGTTTATTTCCATTTGATTATCTTTTATTTCCTCTCTTCTGTTTTTCGTCAACTTTTAACTTATAATGAAGACGTTATATCTAGCTAATTTACTTTCCCGACTATGTTCATCGTGAAATGAACTTCGTGGTACATCATACCCTAGTACCACTTGATACGATGAAAACTTGCCTTCAATCATATATGTAACTGCTTTTGTCATTTTATTTTCATATTCTTTTTCTGTTTCGTTCCTTTGAATTTTGCGTAGTCTCTTCAGTTTTTCTCCAATGACAATATTAACATATAACTGGAATTGCAATGTACGGGGCTACCCGCTGTCCGGGGCTACCCCAACTTCCTTTCTGTATAAAAAATATTAATCATTGTTATTAGTACAACGGTTATTACAGATAATAATATAATTTTTATATTTATTCTACTCAAACATTAAAAGATCCTTCGAATTTCCATTCCCTTGAGAACTAAGATATTTCAAAAACCATTCATCAAAGAATATTTAATGCACTCGTATATTTATTTACAAGTTGTATGGAATTACAATACTTTCTTTATATTATTTAAATAAAAAAAATCATATACCTACATTTTTTTATCTTGTTGATAGCATTTTTGCAATGCATTGCTACAGAGCAGGAAAAATCATATGCATATATCATTCCGTTCTTTAAGTAAACTACTTCAAACTACCTGTATAAGTAAGTATATATCGAAAATTATAAGGACTATATTTAAATTACACCAAACTAAGATATGGTGATAGTGTAGGCTTAACAATAAAATATAGCTTAGCTTTATACAAAATAGAAATAAAACAAATTGATTTTATTAAAAAGTAAGTACTTATTAACATTAATTTGTATTATAATTAAGTACATATATATATATATATAACTGATACACTTTACTACCATAATATAAATACAATGTAAGATATAACTTTTGTCACTCGTTAGCTTGCTGCCTCAAGATGTGGTGGCGCACGTTTCTGGGTCTTATCTTCGTAGCAGCTAGTGTCATTTGTACGGAACAAAATGTATCAAGATTGGTGCAAACCGCCCAGGGTCCCGTGAGGGGCTACAAGGATCCCTATGAAGACATTATTGTTTTCTACAATATTCCATATGCTAAGGCTCCCACTGGTGAAGAAAAATTTAAGGTACGGTATACTCCTTCTTCTTTTCTATTTAACACCTTCGATCAATTGTTTAGGGCTGAAACTGGGACACTAATCTCGGCTTTTTGTTTCGTTTAAAATCAATAAAGATGAACGTTGAATAACATATTGTTTTTCAACAGCTTGTTGCTCAGACTAGCCATACCTATTATGCTTTTTGAACAAAGAGCGTAACAGATTAAGATTTTGTTTCCTAAAATACGTCCATACAATATGAAATACATATTTCAGGGACGAATTACATGTTTAGCCACAATTGTGTTGAAATTTCAGTAAAAAAATATGTCTTTGTATTGTGTCAATGCGTAGATGATTCTTTTGAAAATTTTATTTTTATGACTACTTTATGATATAATAATATAAAAAATAATCATAAAAATAAAAGTTATTTCTTCATTAAATAAACCTTATAAATTTTAAAAGATTTTGAACTAATATTTTTGATAGATGAGTGTGTTCCATCATAAATCGAATAAAATATAGGAATACTTGTATTAATCTAATCATGAGATTAAGAAATAAAAAAAAATATTTGTTACAATTTTAATGTATTTAATTATATTATAGTTTTTGTAATCATAACAATAAGTTTCATATACTGACATGCATCATTTATATTTCCTTAATTTGTAAGTACTTTATTTAGTCGAATTACATCGAGGTGGTGGAAATAGAATATAAACAAAATATCAAATACTTCGTACATGTTTTAGGCACCACTCCCAGTACCTGCGTGGTCTGCGCCTTTGGAAGCAATTGACCGAAAAATAATATGCCCACAGCTAGGTACGATATTTGTGAACCCATCTGAAAAACAAATGCAAGAAGATTGCCTTGTCGCTAACGTTTACGTTCCAAACACAGAAGAAAATAACCTTTCAGTTCTCGTAGTCATACACGGTGGAGGTTTTATACTAGGATATGGAGATATGACGACACCAAAAAAACTTGTATCTAGTAAAAAAGTAATAGCTGTTACATTTAATTATAGGCTTGGCGCACATGGATACCTTTGTTTAGGTACAAAAGACGTACCGGGTAACGGCGGCATGAAAGATCAAGTGGCATTACTGCTCTGGGTTCAACAAAACATCGAAAATTTCGGTGGAAACCCTGATGATGTCACGATTAGTGGCTATAGCGCTGGGTCTTCTTCAGCTGATCTGTTAACAATATCAAAAATGTCACAGGGTTTATTTCACAAAGCAATTCCAGAAAGCGGCGATGCGCTTTCGACTTATAGCATACAAGTAAAACCTGTGGAAAGTGCTAAAGAATATGCTAAATTAATAAACTTTGATAATGTAGACGATTTTGAAGCCTTAGAACACTTTTACAAAAATATTTCCCATGAAACACATTGTATTCAGGTGATATAGGAAACAGACCAGATTCTACATTCCTTTTCGGGCCTTGCGTAGAGCGAGATGTTGGTGAAGAAAGATTTCTTGATGAAAGCCCCATTAATATTTTAAAACGTGGCGAATTCATGAAAATACCTACTTTATCTGGTTTTAATAATATGGAAGGTTTAATGCGTATTGGTAATTTTGATCCAATGGAAAGTTAGAAATGAATGCAAATTTTTCGAACTTCTTGCCAGCTGATTTATACTTTAAATATACTGAAGACAGAGATGAAGTAGTTCGACAAATTAAACATTTTTATTTTAATGATCGACCTGTAGATAATGACAATGTCCTACGTTATGTTGATTATATCTCAGATGTTATTTTCACTTGTCCAGCATTAAGGACTACAAAATTATTATTAGAAAGTGGTAACGAGAATATATATTTCTATGAACATTCATATGTGGATGAGAAGGAATACTCAAAGTATACACTGATGTACACTTTGGTGCTGGACATTGTGCACAAACAATGATAGTTTTAGATGAATCTCGTAATAGCAGTGACAAGAATGCTTTAGAAACATCTGCGGAATGGAGGGCATTTATGCGGGAAACTTGGATAAATTTTATAACCAATGGGTATGTACTTAATTATATATTTATATATTAGTAATATTAATATAAAATAACATTTTAATACTTTTCCAAGCTTATATTTTTTTCTTTTGTTTAATAGAAAGCCTGAAAATCCAGCTCTTCCTGAATGGAAACCGCTACGTGTTGGATCTTTTAAGTATATGGAACTTAACAAAAATCCAAAAATTAAAAAAAATCTTTTAAGTCACAGATGTTCTTTTTGGCGTAATATATATAACAAATACTACCAAACACCACTCCCTCCTGAACATTAAAAGGTAATAAAAAAATTGTTATGAAAACATAACAACTTCATATCTAAAAAGCTATTATTTTTAGATATAAATAAGTTGAGATACAAAAAGTTCTTCTTTAAATCATGTAAATGCTAATAATCTGTCAGTTTGTTTTTTGTGCATTGTATTAGAGCTAGTATTAGCTTACTTTAGAATTTAAGAATGTTTTTTTGAAAATGTAATCTTTTCTACCTGACAAGCAAATTAGGAACATTCATGTGTTTTCGAAAACGTCAATCCGTTTTCATCTTAAAATAAATACAATCACGCCTAAGTAAGTAAAAAGAATAAATTGATCAATTGATCAAGTTCGGGATTTAAATTCTTTATTTTTTGTTCACAGAGCAAAATCAATGTGCTCATGAATTGTAAAGCAGATTCACTTGTTTATATCCTTACTAATATTATAAATGCGAAAGTAACTATGTCTGTCTGTTACGCTTTCACGGCTAAACTACTGAACCGATTTTGATAAAATTCGGTATGAAGATAGAACTGAACTTAGGAAAGGACATAGGATACTTTTTATTGCGAAAAAAATAGTAGAAGGGGTTGAAATAGGGGATGAAAGTTTGTGTGGAAGTTCCTTATTGTCAAACATAAAATCATGTAACATTGTTTAACTGTTTACAACTTCACCACATAAACCACTTAACCAACTTTGACAAATAGTCTAGACCTTGGGAAAGACTATAGGCTACTCCTTACCATGTCTCGCGATATAACCGAATTAAACGCGGGCGAAGCCGCGGGCGGAAAACTAGTATTAAAAAAAAGAAAATGTCTAGAATAATCTCGATTACTTGTAGTTTTGGCATGTAGAGATATAAAAATGCAATAAGTTCTTATTGTTCATATTTTCACGCATTCTGCCACCTGATGTCCTTAACGTCCGATATTTAATTTATCGTCCTTCTGCTTACAGAAGAGAATTAAATGTAAATTAATAAATAAATTCAGATACGTGGTTAGTATTTCCTTTAAATATACCTACATATTGTCTGTATTGGATAACGTGTAATAAAAAAAAATCTACTATTGATTTTATTGTCATTTTACACTAAAAGTTGACAATATTAACAAAAGGATGCATATATTTTTTGCATCGTTAGAGAATCCTTTTACGGGAGTCTAAAATCCAACTCAGATTGTTACAGACTCACGGTATTAAACAACCCTAACTAAGGCAAACGAGAATCCTCAAAGCATCGGTCAACCAATTCCCGATACACGAACATAACGCATATGCCTGGCACTCTGATTGTATTGCAGCAAGATAAACCCTCTCCCAAGTGAGATAATTGTTAAAATTATAATTTGTCTTCATTTTCTAGCTTAATCTAAAATGTTATCTGTAATATATATTTTTTAATTGTTTAGTGTTTCTGTAAAATAAAGCGCGTCGATGAGTATCGCCATTCCACACGCAATATCTCGATTTTGTCTGAAATATTTTTCACTTCAATTTATGTAATCAATTTATAAAGTCATTTACTTTAATTATAATATAAATATTAATAAATTTTCTTTTTTTTTCCCTTAAAGTTTTTAAATATTCTGATTTTTAGAATAACTTTTGTGTGTTCATGCGCATCGTGGCACAATTACAATTCTATACAAAATAATCCCGCACAATACCGGATCCAAAATTTATAACTTAGCGTCGAAAACACGATATTATACATGGTGTAAAACAGATTTTTTCTAAGTGACATTGGCGAAATAAATTGTGCTTAACTGGCACTTTAGAGTATTGGATCCTGTTTGCAATAATTTACAATATTGTAAGCCTGTTAGCTTTTACCTAAGAAAGCTACAAATACTTCAAAATCAGTCTGCGCCAATACAGTTAATACGACGAAAGCATGTGCTCTAAAAGATTTATAGGCCCGCAGCGCGCACCATCGCTAAGTTACTTTAGATTTACTATATCATTGGAAATGCTATCAATGATTGTAGGAAACAAAATAAAATATGTTATACTTTAAATGATTTTTATTTACAATCCTTTAAAACCTTTTCTTGCTTTTTGTAAACTTCTTTGTATTATCTTCATATCAATATTAATATTTACTGTGTTAAACATATCTAATAAGTAATGAGCTAACTATGACGACTTCTGACTCAAAAACTGTGTACTATCAACAATTGAGTCCTTACTGCACAACAATGTTATTCGAAGCGCCATAATTAAAGAACTGAACTAAGCCACACTGTTGCACCCTACATTTAAAACTTTTGTCTCGATTAAGAAATAAAATAAAAAAAAATATTGCATAGATTAGTTATAAATTATAATAAATAAGTACTTATAATACATGAGATACTTTTTTTTTTTTTTTCTCCGTGGGAAACCCAGTTGCGGGTAACCACTTACGCTGGAAGTGCAATCTACGGTTTATGTGAGACTCATGATTAACATCCTACTCATAAAACCCCACATTGGTCACATCAATCTGCATCTTCCGAGGCCATGGGTGCATTGTCATACTCTACCTGGCCTGAAGCAGATGCTCCTTATCGTTGAGCTCTTTTACTGATTTTGCATTCACTATTGAGGCAACTTGAGCCCAATAAACACGTTGTCTCTTCTCAAAGGACCATAACCTATATGACGGCAGCCTCCCGTGTCTGCCGTCTACAGGTTCTCTATCTAAGGGCTGCAAATTAGCGTTATCGCGTCGTCTGCGCCCGACTCTCCTAAAACTGGGATGAATCAGATGAAGCCTTTTGCTCCCTGATCCTTTCTGCTGCTTCCTTACGTGACATCACATGTTCACAAAAGCGACCATCTGTTTCCACGACTCTTCATCCTGAACTGTACTTTGCACTACCGGCTGGTATGCTTTTAAGTATGTCCCGTGTGGGATCAACCGAGAAGTCGACTGACACAGACGCTTGGCGATACATGTGAGATACTTACCTCGTATAGTATTGTAACAGCATGCTCGTACTCGTGAAGTTTAGAGCAAATTTTAAAAAAAGAAAACTAAGCATACGTGATTTATCTATCCTCCCATAAAAAGCAAAATAAATACCATTTCTAAGATTTTTTGTCTCTTATATCGAATTATAAAATACTGCACGAGCATTTGCTATCAGCCAAAACTTTATTTATGGTAGAAGTCTTAGCAAATGATATATTCTTGTTATTTTCTCACTAAAGGGACATTTCATTTTATGATACACAGATTACGCTGGGTCAATGTACAGTAATATTTTTATAAAAAAAGGGTTCGTGCTTTATTTCGCGTAACAGGGCAGTCAGGGTAAAACTAGTGTCAAATCACTCCGTTTACCGCTTTCTACCCGAAGTATCAAATTTCTTGTGGTAACTATCTATCTATCTACTAATCAATTAGTGCTTTTTTTTTAATTTTTCACGACAACAGTATTCAATAGACGAACACAATCTGATATTAAAAGCGATTGGTTGTTGGTTGTGGTCATGCGGGAAAAGTACGTGAAGCTGCATTAATTCGTCGTGGCGCAGAGGCACAAGCGTGCGACTGGAAACCCGACAGGTTGTGGGTTCGATTCCCGCTCCAGGAAATGTAAAATTTAGTATTTTCATTTATTGGGTTTGGTAACAAGGCAAAGCGCGGCGTTAAGTTCCGCCACTCAACACGCGATGCCTCAATTTGGCGGAAAGTGGGGAATGGAAATGTTGAAAGAGAATGGAGTGTCTTAACACTGAATTCTCTGGTTCCCTCTGCCTACCACGCATATAAGCGGAATACAGCGTGGAGTTAAAAAAAAATAGTCTTTAAAAGTACCCAATTATTAAAATAAATTTAAAATATATATATTTTTTTTTATGGATAATGGATAGCAAACGAGCAGAAGGACCACCTGATGGTAAGTGGTTACCTTCGCCCATGAACATCTACAACACCAGAGATGTTGTAGATGCGTTGCCAACCTAGAGGATACAGATGGAAGGGGAGGACAATGTAGTAGTCCGCTATCGGAACCACCACATTTTTGGGGAAAGGATGGGTGGGAATGGGAAAACCTGGCTTACATGCCATCGAACCGGAACACATCATAAGATATTTGGCGGTTCGTCTTTGAAAATAGCAATAAAATCATAAAATAAACCCACTTACAGTATTCGAAAGTGCAACCCGTGCTTATTCCAGTAACTTTGTCAATCGAGAACGTTTGATTAAATTTTATATTACTTAAGGAAATAAAACACTCAGTCATGAAAAGTCGCTTAAAATTAAAATTCTTATAATGTTTGTTGTGCAAAAATTTATTTTTTTTTTTATGGATAACGGATGGCAAACGAGCAGAAGGACCACCTGATGGTAAGTGGATACCTTCGCCCATGAACATCTACAACACCAGAGATGTTGTAGATGCGTTGCCAACCTAGAGGATACTGATGGAAGGGGGGACAATGTAGTAGTCCACTATCAGAACCACCACATTTTGGGGAAAGGATGGGTGGGAAAGGGGAAAATCTGGCTTACATGCCATCGAACCGGAACACATCATTAGATATTTGGCGGTTCGTCTTTGACATGATAGTGGTCGCGAGCCAGACGGAGGACGAACCTTTATGATATGTTTTAAAAAATTGTGTCTGTCATTACTTACTTATGCCAATCGTTTTAAATTGTACTCCATTATGAACTAAGAGTAGCTAATACTTATACGTATTTCGTTTTTCCTCGTATAAAATATGAATAAAAGAAAAAAACATAATTTGACTTCTTCAAAACATTTTTTTTAATATATTATACTCGTATATATATATTTTTTTTAACTTCACGTTGTATCCTATATAGCGGGGTAGGCAGAGGGAACCAGAGAACCTAGTGTTAAGACACTCCATTCTCTTTCAACATTTCCGTTCCCCACTTTCCGCCAAATTGAGGCATTGCGTGTTGAGTGGCGAGTTGTATAATAATTTAATATATTATATAAGTTCCAAAATGACTAAAATGTTGGTCTATACGTATGCAATACCACCTTTCGATACATTTTATAAAGAACGGAACTCCTATAACATAGATTTACGACGACTACAAAACTTTGGCGATTTCTAAAAGTTTTTTAGGGTGACTAGACATATATTTGACAAAAATATGTTTTTAAATTTCAAATAGGTTTCTTTTCCTAAGATTTGTTAAGAAAATTACATTATACAACATTCTATACAGAGTAACAAATATGATATCTACTAGCTTTCCACCCGCGGCTTCGCCCGCGTGGAATTCGGTTATATCGCGCGACGTGTAAGGAGTAGCCTATAGTCTTTCCCAAGGTCTAGACTATTTGTCAATAAAAATTATAAAAAATTATAAAAAATTTTTCGCTATAAAATTTTTCGCTATAAAAAATATCCTATCTTATGTCCCAAGTTCAGTTCTACTTTCATACAGAATTTCATCAAAATCGGTTTAGTGGCTTAGGCGTGAAAGCGTAACAGACAGACAGACAGAGTTACTTTCTCATTTATAATATAAGTAAGGATTTGTAAAAGTTAAAGTCAAAAGTCAGCAATACCTTCATGGTATTTCATAATGGAATTCCTCTGACTTTGCTACCATTTCTTTATTGTTGTTATAAATAGTGTATTAATACAAGACACACTTCAATTCTTCATTAGACAATTTTTTTTTTTTTTTATGGATACCGGATGGCAAACGAGCAGAAGGACCGCCTGATGGTAAGTGGTTACCTTCGCCCATGAACATCTACAACACAAGAGATGTACTAGATGCGTTGCCAACCTAGAGGATACAGATGGAAAGGGAGGATAATGTAGTAGTCCGCTATCGGAACCACCACATTTTGGGGAAAGGATGGGTGGGAAAGGGGAAAACCTGGCTTACATGCCATCGAACCGGAACACATCATAAGATATTTGGCGGTTCGTCTTTGACATGATAGTGGTCGCGAGCCAGACGGAGGACGAACCTCCTACCACCAAAAGACAATGTTATAGCATCATTTACACGAAAACGTTTTGAAGTACCTTCATAAAGTAAATTCAATTTATATTTTTATTCAACCGCATATGATGAAAATAGTTATTTTTAATTCGATATAATAACTTTTATGTAACAAGAAGAGACAAGTTAGCTTATTAATTAAATATGAAATTAAAATTACTTAGAGGAATACGACAAAATAATTCAGTAAAGTTTCTAAATCAAAAAGCTATAATAATCCAAATGATCTTTGTTGTAAAACGAGGGTATCTAATATAATACGGCGTTAGGAAATTATGTCACTTGTTGCTTGTGACTTTGTTAATGTTTTAGGGACTTTGTTCTTTATTTATTACTTCTAAAATTTTATCTTAAAATTTTGAATTGTTTCAACATCAATAGATATCTACTGTGTGTGTACTTACTCCCAGAAAACGTCCGAGAACTTTCCATTTTACAATTTAAAAAAATTGTAAAAAGACGTTTGTGTGTTAAAGGTTATTACTAATTAGTGATTTTATAAATGAATGGCACACCTTGGGAATGAAATGCTCGCTCCAGTCTATTTCAAAGTATCATTGCCATTAATAAAGAAATTGTAAACCATTGTCCCATCGAATATAAAAAAAAAAAAAAAAAAAAAAAAAAAAAAAAATGAATCCCGCTGAGTTTCTTGCATATTCTTCTCAGGTCTGAGCATTAAATTTAGTGAACCGGTGGTAAATTATTTGACGTTCAAAAAATGAAGCTTGTAACTTCTTATTTTGAATAAAATTATTTGACATTGACTTTGACTTTGTGTGTGAGGGGTCGTCTGTTCTAAGAGAGCCATTTTATTAACAAATATTCTATCTATGAATTTTTAAACATCTATTCTTCGTTTATAGTAAAATTTTAAATGAAATAATAATGAACACTAACTATCGGATGTGAAGGAGAAATCGAACCTCTTTTTAAAATAAATATGGGCACCTAATAGTATAAAATTTGGCACACTTGATTAAAGTTTATATGGAGAAGAAACGCAGAAAGACAATATTTTCTATAATTATACATGTTATTTGGTAACAAGGCAAAGTGCGGCGTTGAGTTCCGCCACTCAACACGCAATGCCTCAATACGGTAGAAAGTGGGGAACGGAATTGTTAAAAGAGAATGGAGTGTCTTAACACTAGGTTCTCTGGTTCCTTCTGCCTACCATGCTATATGCGGGATACAGCGTGAAGTTAAAATTATATATAGAAATACGTACAACTAAATGAATAACAGATATTACAAAAACTAACATGTTTTTTAGCATGCACTTTTGTATTTGACAATATAAATGTTATTATCCTCATAATTAAACGTCTAAGTTATTAAAAAAGAGGCATTAAAGGAATTCGAGTAAGTTATTACTTACTAAAGAAGTAATAACTTACTCGAATTCCTAAACAAGCTATTGCTTGTTACTAGCTGTAGCAATTAGATGGCATTATTTATACAACTAAGAGCTTTATGTACTTTATTAGTTATATTCGTTATATACGTAATAGATAAGAATTCGTAGCGCAGTTTTGAATGTATCTAACAGTACACGATAGGTTTGAGTTCAAATACCAAGTAATAGTAACTGATATATATTATCAAACTGATGACTGATGGGTCTGGGTGTAAGTATCATAGTTGCAGATTTAACCTTCGTTCGGAGAAATGATTGTATTTAAATCATTTTCATTTCCCCGCTATGGTATACGCGCTGTATCGAATTCCATCGATCCACATGCGAACTCAAATGCCTGAAATTCGGACTTAAAGCAGATAACGGAATGGTTTGACGAAAGGTTATTTCTGCCTAATTTCCTGTGCGAAACAATGGGTGTGCTTAAAATTGTATTCTTTACAGTTACAAGTTTAATCTCACATAGCAGTTTTAGTGGCCAAAAAGAGAAAGAACAAAGTGACTTGCCACTAGAACCTCATTGTACATAAATTGTGTAAAAAATAATAAAAAAATGATACGGTTACTACCGATATACTGAATTATGATTCAGTTTTAAAAATACTATATAAATGAGAAAACAGTTGCTTATTAGGTCATCTTAGGAGTTAATTATTGCGAGGTCTCCTCGAGTTACTTAAGACTTTATCTTATCCCTCAGTTACTACGTAGTCTATACAAATCAGTAAATGAATAGAACAATATACAAGTATTATTTATTTATTATTATTTTATTATAGTTGGGAAAACAAACAGCACATACAATACATCAAATTAACACATAATTAACATAACATAGGCCAATAAAGTTTCCACTTATATATAAAGCGTGGAGTGAATAATAAAAATAAATGAATAATAAATATTAGGCTAATACTAATACAATGTAAATTCTAATAAGTGCAAAAATAATTGCTTTATCAAAAAAAAAAAAAAGGCTAACTTATTTTAATTACAATATTTCATATAAAAGAAAACACAAAACAAATTTGAGAAAAAAGAGAAACATTTTTCAAGTTTGGTCATTTTTATCCATAATTCCTGTAAGTATGTTGCTTATACTAATGAATTCCGTTGTATCATACACCTGCATATTAGAACTAAAAGCAAATTACAAAAAATGAAACTTTCTTATGAAAAAGCTATCGGAGATATAATAAATATTTTTTTTATTTTATTTTTAAAGAAGAATTGATCGAAATGTTTTTGGTATATGCATACGTGTATGTATGTATTTAGAGTATATATTATCATTAAATTGTGTGCGCTCTAGAAGTTTCTATATCCCCGTACATGAGCCTATATACTCGTAGTTTAGTAAAATATCTACTTTTTAAAATACAATATAATATAAATCAAATAATTCCATCGATTCAAATTTATTAATTAATAATTTTATGTGTGATTGTCGATAAAATTGGGCCAAGTTCTGTGGACAGTCTCGAAAATTTATTATAAGTAAATAAAAAGGGCGAAACTATTTGTTGTAGGGTGTGACTTCTTCTCGTATATACTAGATACGAATTATAACGATATTGCTATTGTATAAAAAAACGTCTTCTCGTATATACTAGATACGAATTATAACGATATTGCTATTGTATAAAATAATTAAAGGAGGTGTTACTGTTTAACAGGTTATACAATTTATTTTTACATTATATATACTCGTACAATTTATTTATTTACGGACACGTGGTCCAGAACTTTTGTCAATTTAGACTATGTTTTTTTATATCACTAAGCTAAGCTCAGGAAATAAGGTTTTTTTTTTTTCCAAAGAGAATCCAAGTATTTTAGTTGCCTACTTAATATATTATTATTACTTATTATAACTAATAATACTATAAACTATGATTATCTTGCAATCTCCGCAACACACGGACAAATTCATTAGTAAAGATTGTTGCATAAATTCTTGAATTTTATGTATAGTATAACACGTTTGTGATTCTGATAATATTAAAATAGTTACATTATATACCATTACAATAATCTACATAATAATATATGATAATTAAATACAAATAACACTCGACTAATCGATGACAATTATTAAATGATCGGGAAACATACAGGTATGAAAATTGCGTGCCAAAAAAAATACGTGGTGAGGTTTGTTCTTCTCTTCGCGCCACAATAAAAACACCACGCCAAAATAAAACTTAATTTTCAAGTTAAGTAATTAAATCATTATAATGCATACACATGTATATAAATTGTGAGATAAGATATTTTTAAAATGCCAAGACGACGCCGTAGACTTTATACAAGACTCATCCAACTTCTGTTTAATTGGCGGTATGTATTAAATACGATTGCCTCTTTAAGCGTTACTTTTTTTACGTATATATATAAAATACCCATGAGGATACGAAAATATAAATTGTGAGCGCGCCCTCGTCCACATGTTTTTTTCTACTTAAATCGTAAAACCATCACTCTTACGTCCCTAAGACGCTTGACAGTATAATATTTAAGTCAGGTCTACAGTAGTTATCTATTTCTAGGACATTTTTATTACACCCACGGGGTCTGCGTAGTGTAAGAAGTTAAAGCAACCCCATTAAAGCAGAGTGATTGTTATTGCGTGTTTAATCTAGTTTTTAGAGCCAGGAAATTCTGCACTAGCCCCTTTAAAACGTGTTTGAGTATGATTCTCATTACGTTCCCACTTTTCATGTGTAACGATGCATAGTAGCTCCTAGCAGTGTTAGGGTAAGGGCGTGAACAGTACCTATAACACAAGTATCTAGAGGTTATATGATTTTTCAATAAATATACGATCGTCTGGGCGGTAATATGCAAGTAAGTTATGTATACAAAACCCGTTTAAAATGTTACAATAAACGTGGCATACTTTTATTGTTATTTATTACGTTCTTATAATTTTCTTCTATCCTGTTATCATTTATTTTTTATTTGACGGTTTCGTCATAAATAATTCGGAACTTCCACGATAGATTTTTTATTCATCCAGAAAATATACATAGGATAAATATAAAATATTTATATTCAAATCATCCGTTTCTTGATACGTTACGAAAAATATTTAATGTAACTTTAGGCTCTGTAACCAAGCACCCCTTGAAACTGTTACCGTATATTATAAACAATTTTAAAAACTGAGGCGGAATTTGTTGGTTTTGGAAACATACAAATACAAATACAAATACAAATATTCTTTATTGCACACAAATAAACAAATAACATAGAAGTAGTAATAGCGTACAATAAGGCGGCCTTATCGCTTAAAGCGATAACTATATTCCGAAGCGATAACACAGTAACTTATTTAAAACAACTTAATCGACATTAACGCTAATGCTACTTTAATTTTAAAAATATAAAATTTGGACTTGACACCGATACAATTTAATCAATAAATTATATATAAAAATATATTTAAAATTTCACTACATATATTAAGTATTGGTACTTCTTTACGAAATTCGGTTCCGACCTTGGCTACGGGCAAAGTAACAAATGATAAAGAAATTAAAAAAGCCTTTATTGTTCCAAGTTATCTTTTTTATTTCGATATTAGTATGACATGTGTTTTATAAATAATACTTTAAATAATTGTCTTTAAAAGTAAATTAAAAGGTACTTAAAATTATTATGCTCAATCATTAGGATATTTGAATATCTCAATTACCTACTACCTGATACATACAATTCACACACATAGACTTATTATCAATTTATCAACACAAAAAACAAAAACAATATCAATTTAAAAAAATTGTAAAAAGACGTTTGTGTGTTAAAGGTTATTACCTAATTAGTGATTTTATAAACCTTGGGAATGAAATGCTCGCTCCAGTCTGTTTCAAAGGTATCATTGCCAATAATAAAGAATTGTAAACCATTGTCGAATATAAAAAAAAAAAAAAAATAGTCCCGCTGAGTTTCTTGCGCCGGTTCTTCTCAGGTCTGAGGCATTAAATTTAGTGAACCGGTGGTAAATCATTTGACGTTCAAAAAATGAAGCTTGTAACTTCTTATTTTGAATAAAATTATTTGAGTTTGACTTTATCAATTTATTATATATACATAAAACTGTTTTGTCACTAACTGAGTGACAAACAGCGTGTAGCTGAAAGTTGAAACTCGGCATATTCTTTAATACACTCAGTATTTGCGTCCGAACACGTCCTAGGAGAAAAGGAAAATGGTCATACCATACCATACTTGATCTATAAGACGTAATTTATTACGTCTTATAGAAACTACGCAAGATACAATGCAAATAGTTTGGTAAATTTATAAAAGAAGTTGCGAGCAATAATTTCTCCAAAAAGTAAATAATTTTACAGTACGTAAATACTTATACGGAGTTCCTATACAACACCTCGAACCATATCAACGAAACAACATTTTTATCAAAATTCATTAATTGAATAATATTAATTAAATATTTGGCATTTATTTGGCAATATATAAAAATTCAAGAAATATATATAAATTGAAATCAAATTATTATCAGTGGGGAAAGGAATTGTTGAAAGATAACGAAATGTATTAACACGTCGATTCTCAGGTTTCGCCTGCCTACCCTGCTATGCGGGATATATGAAGCAAAAAAAATATTATCAACATATTTCGGGTATTTTAAACGTCGTGTAAATAATATATACCTACACTCTCTAGGCCAGCAACGCATTCATAACTTCTCAGGCATCGTAAATTTCCATGGGCAAAGGTCTAACAATCGGGTAACTATCAGGTTTATATCTATCCGGAAAACAAACTGATGTAAATCCTTCTTAAGTGAAAAAATACTGTAGTATTATCCTTGATATTTTGTGATTAACTTCTTACTGTTTAATTGGTATTATTATATATACAACGTTTGAGAGAATCTTTTGTTGCTGCCCAATGATGTATTTGTTAAATAACAAAAAGTATACTCAAATGGGGTAATTGTATAGTTTGAGAGCTTTTCCGAAAAATTATAGGAACATTTTTTTATCTCTTGGGACTGTTTATTAGAGCATAACGAAAGATATTCCAGGGAGACTGACATTTCCCTAACTTTCCATAAATTAATTTTTAAAACGCCACTACCAACACCAGTTTTCGGAAGTACTTCAGTGAAACTCCAATATTTCGAGACTAACCTTCGGACACACACATACATGCAAACGAATGCAAACACAACACACACGAACACAAGTTGTTTCAGTTAAGCCACAAGAACTTTAGAATTTAAAATCTTTATTTGCAGCTTTTTTTTTTGGTGGTTGGTGGTTTGGTGGTAGGAGGTTGTTTGGTGGTAGGAGGTTCGTCCTCCGTCTGGCTCGCGACCACTATCATGTCAAAGACGAACCGCCAAATATCTAATGATGTGTTCCGGTTCGATGGCATGTAAGCCAGGTTTTCCCCTATCCCACCCATCCTTTCCCCAAAATGTAGTGGTTCCGATAGCGGACTACTACATTGTCCTCCCCTTCCATCTGTATCCTCTAGGTTGGCAACGCATCTACAACGCCTCTGGTGTTGTAGATGTTCATGGGCGAAGGTAACCACTTACCATCAGGTGGTCCTTCTGCTCGTTTGCCATCAGTTATCCATAAAAAAAAAAAAAAAAGCTTGATGCTTTGGCAGAGAAAAATTAGAGACGTGTCATCGGCTCTTTGCGTTGATGGCGAAACTTAACGCCATTGTCTTTGCTTACCATAGTGTAGAAGTAAAAATAATTTAAACAATAACATTCCACCCGAGTCGGGATCATACCTAAAACCAACGTGTTTATGCCTAAACGCTTTATGATGTTTTTCTTTTATTATTCATTTAAATATAAATTGAAGCAACAATTTATGATTTCTTTTGAAAATAGTATTTAAGAATTTTATTAAAACGCTTTGTTTTTAAATCATAGAAATAAATAGAAAATCGAATATTAATTAGTCCAGTTAGTTTTGTCGAATTTATAAAGCTACCATTTTAGATTTTAAATTGATGTGGGTGATAAATTCCTCAGTACATAAATATTTACAATTAAAAAAAATATGTCAACTTTGTTTTTCCTACAGTATTAACATATGCATACCATCTATCTTCAGTATTTATCTAATCTGGAAATATCTTTATGAAAGTGTCACACTAAACAACGGTATACATACATATAAAAGAGTACATTATCTATGTAAATAATAAGCTACTATATATATTTTTTATGCCATAAACCCTTAAATCTTTTGGTTTGACATTATACCATGATATTTGTGCTAAATTGAGTTCATGTAACTATATAAATACGGAATAATTTAATGAATTTAGAAGCAACGGAAAGTAATTGGGACATTTTAGCTCCCTGTTTCCCTTTTAGTGTACAGTCGACTGGCTTTCATCTTGGTTCTCCCGAAATAATCGTCTTAATGGAAAATATAAACATCGCTACAAATTAACAACTCAATGCTGTGATTAGACGTTATTGAAGACGACTATAGAAAGTACGACTGTAGCCAGTATAATCTTTTTTGTATTATTTAAGCAACTTGTAGACTATATTTTTAATAGACTTAACAAGCACTTAATGTGGCCTCATAGATTATACATTTCCTTAATACTCAAGGCGAAAAGAATTTGTATCGTTAGTGGAAAAGTATAACGGTCAACCCAGAAAGTTCTTGTTCCTTAAGCGCGCTACATCACAAGTTGCGACGTCCCAAAGGAGGCTTTGTCCAGCGAAACCTGCTATTCGCTACAAGATAACCATTAAATATAAGTGTCGTGAAGCAAAATATTAAGAACTTTAAAAAGAAAAGACTTTTTAAAGTAAAAATTGTAAATTTTTATTTTATTATCTCATTTTCCTGTATATATTCGTATTATTTTATAAAATGTACGTTTCGATACCGTCATAAAAGTACAACTGTATGTAATAAATAAATTTATTACATTAAAGATAATCTTCCTAAATTGGTAATTAGATCAATAATATTAATAATTATTAATATTCTACAATATTTACCTAACTAAGTTAAATATTATTAGTTAATGCCGAAACCACACGTTAGTGAGAAGCCAAGCCAAGCTTCACTAGAGGTACGCGTAGTGCACCACTTTTTAACACAAAATTCAAATTTATAGCGTGAAATGGCATGGAAAGCGCTCGCTAAAGCACTCTACAATCTCTACATGGCACTTCACTCGACAGGAAATTTGCAATAGATTTAAGCGAGGGAAATATTCAAAAATGCTTTTACGATGGAATCTCGGCCGGCCGTTCGGAAATTGTGCAATGATCGAAAAAATTACATTTGATTTTTGAGCTGGTGGTTTATTCGGTTGATCAATTATTATTCCATCACCGGAGCTGAACCATAATACGAGTATAGATTTTTTGCGACAGTAAGTTTTATGCGACAAGAATTGATTACAAATTCAAAAATAAGAAGTTAAATCTAAATGGATTCTTATAAAATAAATAATAGTACTTTTTCAATATTTATATAATGGCTTAGTTGAAATCTTACCCGTAATAGCTTAAATAAAATTCATAATAGCTTAATAACGTAGCTTAATTAAGCGCTACCCACACGTATGAGTATAGCTAAGTTTCCGCATCAGCCGACGTTAAGAATGCTAATTTGTCTATATCTCCATGAACGTTCAGCTCAAAGTTAATTGGATATAGAGTGGAACAGTTGGAGTTGGGGAAAACAATTATTGCGTGGATTCAACTTACTCGGTTACCCCTACTAGTGTATTATTTCTTCGTCAAAGTTTGTTATTTTTAATTTCTTTTTTAATAAATAAAAAATTCATAATAAAGATGTAATTATAAATTCAAAACGAGTACATCTTCATTATGTACTGAGAGTCCCATCTATTTAAATTTATTATATAAAAAAATAAACATTATTTCAATTTATTTCATTGTAGTATTATACTGTAGTAGTACGACCTGAGAAGAAAAAGATATCTTTTTCTTCTCAGGTCTGAGGCATCAACGTTAGTGAACCTATGATATGATATAACGTCTTATTTTGAAGTTATTTTACTTTGACTTTTTTATTTTAACGCATTTCGCGAAGTAGACACAATTTTCCGATCATTCGATTTTTCAAGATTTTTCACTTAAGCATAAACCTTATTTTCTTAACTTATTTGTTAAATTATTATTATATATCTACTGCTTTTATAAATATATCGATAAAGAATAGACACAAAAAGCTAGTGTTAATTATACATAAAATATTTAATTCTGTTCTATAAATCAATATAAATAGTACTATAGTAAGGGTCTTGTACAAATAACGTACAAATCCACTCGACTGTAATATAAGCCTCTTGGAACGAAGTTAAGTGTTCGGATGCGAAAAATGATCATGGATCAGCGCTCTGACAAACATGGATGATTCTAGTAAGCATGGGTCGAACTGCTTAATTGCGTATCAGGACAGAATATTAATAATAAGTTTTCTGTTATGATACAGAAAACGAGATTTGTTGCCAACTTTTACAGATACAAAATCGATTAAAAAAAAAAAGATTAGAAAAATTTATTAGGTGGTAGGAGGTTCGTCCTCCGTCTGGCTCGCGACCACTATCATGTCAAAGACGAACCGCCAAATATCTTATGATGTGTTCCGGTTCGATGGCATGTAAGCCAGGTTTTCCCCTTTCCCACCCATCCTTTCCCCAAAATGTGATAGTTCCGATAGCGGACTACTACATTGTCCTCTCCTTCCATCTGTATCCTCTAGGTTGGTAACGCATCTACAACATCTCTGGTGTTGTAGATGTCTATGGACGAAGGTAACCACTTACCATCAGGTGGTCCTTCTGCTCGTTTGCCATCCGTTATCCATAAAAAAAAAAAAAAAATCGTAGTTTTACACGTTATAGTAGGAATTTTACCTATTATGATTTTTCTCGAAACTCAACTAACCATAACACTTACTACTGTTATTGTACAGTATTTCTATTATTTTCTACAGTTAAGTTAAGCTTAATCTCTTAAGGGCAGATATAGAATAGGAAAAAAAAAATTCTCCATTCCACAAAATTTTGCTATATATACCTACTACGTAAGAGAACTATAGTAATAATAATTTTCAACGTTCAAGCCAGTTCAATCTACTACTATTTGTATCATTTTTAAAATGATACATAACCATGAACATCTACAACACCAGGAGATGTTGTAGATGCGTTGCCAACCTAGAGGATACAGATGGAAGAGGAGGACAATGTAGTATTCCGTTCTCGGAACCACCACATTTGGGGAAAGGATGGGTGGGAATGGGAAAAACCTGGCTTACATGCCATCGAACCGGAACACATCATAAGATATTTGGCCGGTTCGTCTTTGACATGATAGTGGTCATGAGCCAGACGGAGAACGAACACTCTACCTGCCAAACAAAATTTTCCGATCATTGCAAGTTTTTCAAATACTGAACATTTACTTAAGCGAATGAGTACCTTATCTTCTTTACTTATTTATTAAATTATTATTATTTTTATATATCTACTGCAGCTTTTATTTATGTATCCATAAAGAAGAAAAACAAAAAGCTAGTGTTAATTATACATAAAATATTTAATTCTGTTCTATAAATCAATATAAATGGTACTATAGTAAGGGTCTTGGCTTGCAAATAATGTACAAATCCACTCGACTGTAATATAAGCCTCTTGGAACGAAGTTAGAGGTGTTCGGATGCGAAAATGATCATGGATCAGCGCTCACGACAAACATGGATGATTCTAGTAAGCATGGGTCGAACTGCTTAATTGCGTATCAGGACAGAATATTAATAATAAGTTTTCTGTTATGATATAGAAAACGAGATTTGTTGCCAACTTTTACAGATACAAATCGATTAAAAAAAAGATTACAGAAAAATTTTGTTAGGTGGTAGGAGGTTCGTCCTCCGACTGGCTCACTGACCACTATCATGTCAAAGACGAACCGCCAAATATCTAATGATGTGTTCCGGTTCGATGGCATAGCAAGCCAGGTTCCCACCCCCATCCTTTCCCAAATGTGGTGGTTCCGACTTCGGACTACTACATTATTCCATCTGTATCCTCTAGGTTGGTAACGCATCTTAACATCTCTGGTGTTGCTTGTAGATGTCTATGGTTACAAGAGTAACCACTTACCATCAGGTGGTCCTTCTGCTCGTTTGCCATCCGTTATCCATAGAGTTGATTTGATCACTATTATGATTTTCTCGAAACTCAACTAACCTTAACACTTACTACTGTTATTGTACAGTATTTCTATTATTTTCTACCACAGTTAAGTTAAGCAATCTCTTAAAGGGCAGGAGTATAAAATACTAGGATAAAAATTTTTTCTCCATTCCACAAAATTTTGCTATATATACCTACTACGTAAGAGAACTATAGTAATAATAATAATTTTCAACGTTCAAGCCAGTTCAATCTACTACTATTTGTATCATTTTTAAAATGATACATAACCACTACTACATTAAATATATAGTGTAGCTTAAAGCTGTTTAGCAACCATACCGAAGCAACGTCATTTCATAGTATTCTCTTCAGTCTTGCTTAACTGCCCGAAGTTAAAATAAATTACAACATATAGCGCTTCCAAAGTATTAAAGTCTTACAAAGAGTGAAACTGAAAGAAATTTCAACCTGCAAAAAAGTTAAAAAGTAAATCATTTTACTAGTATATAATAATAATATTTACATATAGGAAGGAATTTTTCAGCTGAATTGAAATATCAATAATATGAGAAATATCCTTGAAAACTTTTATAAAGAAGTATATACTTATTCCTTTCTTGGAAATAAACTAGGTATTTGAAGAGACCGTGAAGAATTGCAAGAATCTTCTAGGATATCGGAATACCTATTCATGTACAACAATGGTGAAATAGTTTATTACAAGTCGAAGCCCCAAAATTGAATTATCTCATAAATTGCAAATGTCTAAAATTATCGCACCAGGTATGAATAAGTCGATAAAACATATTTTTGTTTTTTATGATATTTAAATACTTTGACGTAATAGTGTTTGGCTTGCCTGTTTTTATTTGTCATATATTTGATGCATACATTATTCACCCTATAAATAAAAACAAATCCCCCAATGTCGATTAATAATTTAAAATATATATATATATATATATATATATATATATATATACTGTATAACTCTATATATATATATATATATATATATATGTTGCCTTATCAACCTATAGGTATTTAGGCCCTAGTACAAATATATTGCACTTTTTTTTTTTTTCTAAAGATATTTGGTATGCCCATAGCCCCTTCGTAGGTTTTGATATTATATTTAAAAGGTAAAGTGGTGGCATTAATTTTATTATAGGTAATCGTATGAATAAATATTAATAACTTTTTTATAAAATTATACCTATATATGTTGTAACATGTTATACAAAAATTTTTTTTATTGATAACGGACGGCTCAACAGGAAACGAGGCAGAAGGACCACCTGATGGTAAGTGGTTACCTTCGCCCATAGACATCTACAACACCAGAGATGTTGTAGATGCGTTATAACCTAGAGGATACTGATGGAAGGGGGACAATGTAGTCACTATCAGGACCACCACATTTTTAGGGGAAGGATGGGTGGGAAAGGGGAAAATCTGGCTTACATGCCATCAAACCGGAACACATCATTAGATATTTGCGGTTCGTCTTTGACATGATAGTAGTCATGAAGGAAGCCAGTCAGAGGGCGAACCTCCTACCACTAAACTTTATCCAGCAAATACTTAATACTTATTAAACACTAGAGACTATGTAAACACGTAACGAAATTACAATTAAAATTATTAATTATTGTATCCATGTTAAATGTTGAAATCCAAACAAAATCATGATTTAAAAATATAAAAAGAATTTTTATTTCAACCAATCTATATTCTACACGATAGAAGCCAATCTATAGAAGCAATTTCATTCGAAATTATACATTTGTTAAAAGATATGAAAATTGAGATATTATTATAGGTATACTTTATGTAACAAATATGTAACAAAACCAAAATAAAAGTAATATATATCAGTTCTAGGTATATGTTATTACTAATTATGTATTGCGAATTGGGCGTACATAAAAAGTCTGAAACAATAGTACGTATTGTAGTGAAATATTTGTAAATGTACGGCCTGCTACTGGTTATTGCAATTTGGTACGCCATAGAAACTTTTGTTCCATTCCATGGCAGATACTGAATACAGATGAAAGAATGTTCACTTCCGCGTTATAGTACCTGAAATGAATGTATTATTACACGTATGATCTAATTTACAGTTGAAAAAAAAACTTTTTATGGTTTGAGAGTAACTGGTAGACTCACTGAATATATTTTTTTTTATTTTTTTTTTTTTATGGATAACAGATGGCAAACGAGCCCAGAAGGACCACCTGATGGTAAGTGGATTACCTTCGCCCATGAACATCACAACACCAGAGATATTTGGCGTTTGCCCTAGAGGATACAGATGGAAGAGGAGGACAATGTAGTATTCCGTTCTCGGAACCACCACATTTTGGGGAAAGGATGGGTGGGAATGGGAAAACCTGGCTTACATGCCATCGAACCGGAACACATCATAAGATATTTGGCGGATTCGTCTTTGACATGATAGTGGTCATGCGAGCCCAGACGGAGGACGAACCTCCTACCACCAAAACAAATATAAAATATAAATTGTGTGTATCATATGTTAACAAATTTTGAGCTGTAACTGAGTACAGTATACTACAGTTACCGCTCAAAATGACTTTAAACCGATTCAATTACATATTATTGTGCCAATTAAAAAGCCAGTTAAACGCTAATTACTGGTTGATAGTTTAAATTTAAATAACAAACACAATATTTGGTGGTAGGAGGTTCGTCCTCCGTCTGGCTCGCGACCACTATCATGTCAAAGACGAACCGCCAAATATCTTATGATGTGTTCCGGTTCGATGGCATGTAAGCCAGGTTTTCCCCTTTCCCACCCATCCTTTCCCCAAAATGTGGTGGTTCCGATAGCGGACTACTACATTATCCTCCCTTTCCATCTGTATCCTCTAGGTTGGCAACGCATCTAGTACATCTCTTGTGTTGTAGATGTTCATGGGCGAAGGTAACCACTTACCATCAGGCGGTCCTTCTGCTCGTTTGCCATCCGGTATCCATAAAAAAAAAAATACATTAATACAAATTTAAATTATAAAGATATCAATTATTTGTGTTCTATACACGAAACAGGCCGAAGAAAGCTTTACAATATTTATTTAAAAAACTAAAAGAGTTCGAGAAATTATTGTAAATAATAAAAATACGAAGTTAAAATTAAATAAATTACCCTAAAGTAATTGTATAGGTACTTGAAATAAATCACTGAAACTACGCAATCATAACTTACCCGTTAAAGATGAATAAAACTAATTATTTCGAATAAAAATAAGGTTGTTAATACTGATAAGTCTAGAATAAATGAAATAATGGATTGTTATTATAACTGAAAAATTATTTCTTTTATTTCTATATAAAATTGCGTGTTTAACATTTGTTATATATGTCTCGTGTTACGTTAATGTTTGTGACCGAGGAAATAGTCCGTTGCAGTTATGAATTTTAGACATAATACTTTATGGAATTATATTTAAATTATTTTCATGTAGGTACCCTCTCTGGAAACAAAATGCGGCGTTGAGTTGCGCCAGTCACCATGCAGTGTCTCGATTCCAAACGGAAAGTTGTGAACGTAATGTCTGGCCTGATGTTCTTAGACGTGTGTCCAAAATGAAATAATGATAAAATTTTGATACTGTTTTTTTTTAAATGAACAAACGCATAAAAAACAGGAAGCCAAAAATATGTAAAAATCTACTAATTTCACAACAATTTATCTTTATTAATTTATATTTTTATAACTAAACAAAAACATAACTTTTCAAGTGAATTTATAACTTATCAATCGGTCCATGTATGAATCCATCGATTAAAGAATCTGTGGGGTACACAACAAAACTAAGCGCGCAACGCGGCAACGTGTGTCAGCTCACCGAGGAACAATGATGGCGGTCTCTGATTAGCCGTCCCTGATTGGCCGTGAAAAAGTCAACGCTGATTGGCGTAGATTTAGAAAAGGTCAACGCTGATTGGCGTAGATTTAGTATGAAAAGGTCAACGCTGATTGGCGTACATTTAGTATGTGAATAATAAAAGCTGATTGTGATTGGTTCCTCTAAAATTATAAATACCGTGCATACCTGGAAATAAAATGAGTGCTTACCCGACCGTCGACTTTAATTGATCTCCTCGAACATCAATCAATCAGTCAATTATCAAGTAAATCAATCAATATAGTAATCGATAGATGACTGACAGTCAATGTCAGTGAATAGTTTGTCAGTTAAAAACGGATTTTTAATAAAACAGTTACTATATTAAGTACGATTATTTATTAATCACAAAAAAAGTTATTACATCGTTATTTTAGGCATATTACACATATATGACATTATATAAGTGGTAATAAACTGATCCAGAAATTCATGAAAGTAATTTAAACATCCAATATCTATAAATTTTATATATAATAAAATAAATATATTTCGTATATATTACTAAACATAGCATAATAAAGCTATAATTAGAGGAATACTATTAAATTCTGTTAAGCTATCAATGCACTGAGATAAAATCAGCTTGTTTAAAAAAATAAAATACATCAATAGTCTAAAACATGAATGATAGTATTTATTTACACACAAATATTTTAATAAATTATTTTATTGGAGATATGTAATCTTGGAGCTTATCCAAGATTATATATCTGTATTCAATCAATAAAAAAAGTATACAAACATATTTTAGAATGGAAAGAATTAAAACGATGTGCTTCGAGGAAATGTTTAAAATTCATTTATTTTCATACTTTGTCCAGACAAAATTAGGTTTCGCCATCTACTCTGCAGTTTTAAAATAACAGCAAATGACGTACGGATTGACATCACGCCCTATGACGCCCTCAGAAGAGGAACGGGAGCCTTAGACTGGGGTTATATTACATATTGCTGGTCTTGTCACTAATTTTATGGTACTAACAATCCATTAGTGCTTACCTCGCAAACTGATACAATTATATTTAAGAGATAATACATTTAATAAACTAAAATAAGAAAAAAGTTAAACATATGATACAGTTCAATTTTACAATATTTGGTCATTGGGTTGGATCCACGTTTTACTATTCAATATTTTATTAATAATACTTCAGGTTTTTCTATATATATAATAATATACTCAATTAGTACAATTGTCAATGATTAATTATAATTGAGATCATCATACATAAAATATTGAGTTTTGTAAATGAAAAACGTAGATTATGGTTTTAATTGTTATATATAGTCTCATAATTTTTATACATCATTTATAAGCCTAAATTAATTTAATAAGTAATTAATGTTTTGCCTTAGATTACAATGAATTAAATTATTTTACTGAACATCTATTTCCAAAACTCAAAAAAAACTATAGTTATAATTTTTAGCAAATACTTGTTTCTAAATGTTACATGCAGAAAACTAGAACCTTTACTGTAAAAATATAAAAATACAATTTAATTAGTGTATCCTATAGATGTATTGGAAATGATTATGTACATTGAAAATTTTAAATCTATCCTTAAAACAATAATAAATCATATCACTTACTAGAACCTTAACTTAAAAACTTAGTGTCTACATAACGTCTGTGCACTAGAAATACTAGGATTTTTTAAAAATGTCATTTTATTATCTGTCAATAGGATAAGGATAAGAGTAAAATGTGACAATTTTGTTATTCAAAACAAGTTATTATATATTTTCTTTTACATATTTATTTTTATTATTATTTACCAATACAGTAACTAATCTTTTAAAAGATAAGTAAAATCATTATATATACAAAAATATAATTTTATGATTTTTACTATATTTTCTTGGAGAAAAATTTATTAGACTGAATGTGAAGTAAATTACTATAGGTTTTAGAGTTTCGATTCTTAATTATCTTCTATCTATTTGAATAAAAAATACCACTGGCAACAATTGTCTGAAAATATCAACTTTTAGAACAGTGTTACCATTTCAAACTGAATAAATATAACTCTAAATAATTATAAATTAATAAATAGCCAAAATTCTCATCTAGGTTAAAAAAAATTGTAAGTAAAGTGTCTGCTACCTATCATAGTTCATGACCACTTAATATGTGTCTCAATTCTCAAATTTGCTTGTTTTATTTCTAACTGCTAATAGAAATAAAAGAAGCAAATTAGATTTTTTACTATATTTTACAAACATTACGGCAGCATGATGTATAAAAAAAATTTTTAAATCTTTAATAAGCATCTATGAGTTACTTCTGAATCGCAAAATTATGTAACTTACTATTTATTAGAATTTTTGAAAAATAATTTTACAGTGAATAATATTTCTACTACGAAATAAGGAATAGTGACTTATGAACATAAAGGATATGTTGTTGTACAGTATTTATTATATGCAAAGGATATACATATATGAAAAAATATTTATACTCAATATAAATAATTCCCTCGTCTCTTAAGGTAGGGTGATTCTATACCACATGCACAACATGTTATGTCTCTCTGTCACTCATCTTTCTAGGTGATACATACATACATACATACATATCTAGCACATTGTACCCCACATCTAGCAGGGTAGGCAGAGGGAACCTTGTGTTAAGACACTGTTCCCCACTTTCCGCCAAATTGAGGCATATATAGGTGATACATAATGAAATGAATAGGGTTTAGACATGACTAATTAAAAAAATATGTAGTTTATACAACTAATAGAAATTTTTAAATAACAATCATTATCATAATCTCTTCTTTGAGTTTGCTCTTCTACTTCCAAGGTCTAAAATTGCTTTTTCAATGATAAATTTGGTTAGGATGTATATACTCGTAGCTAAATGAAAATTGTGGGTTCAAAACTACTGGGGTGTCTACTTATATTTACAATATGGACATTTCTCTCATTCATCTTATTTATTCTTTAACAGATAGACATTTTAAAATAGAGCCATTTATATCACTGATAAGTTATACAAAAACAAAATACTTTTGGATATTAAGAACTACTCCATCAAACACACATTGGTAAAACATGTGCAAGGGAAAAGAGTGATATGTCACTTAGTTAATTCTTTACATGAAATATAAGGTAAATTAAATGTAGTATTCGCTTAATCTATTTATACCATTTTCACATCAATTTTTAAGTTATATATATAGCACATACAGTGGTTACAAAAGGATATTAAATTTCTTCTTCTAAGACATGAAAAAAATACATTTATTAGTTGAATTTTTATTATTAAATATATTAGATATCTCAATCACAGAATATTTTTAGACATAATAGTGTAGTTGAGAATTTTTAAAATGTAAGTAGGAAAAATTGAAATATATATAGTATAAATTGGTATCTTAGAAACCATAGATATAGTGATATCAATTTAAAACCTATATGAACTTTTTGTTTAATAATTTAATATTATAATAATTACCAATGTATTAGATTGAAATTTATTGAAGTGGAGGAAATTTTTGAGATCCTACAATAGTGCAATGAAGAATAAATTCTTAGTCATTACACTCAGCTAAGTAGAAGAGCAGATACAGTCTTAAACCTTACGCTACATACCCACATTAAACAATCACATTTAAAGCGAGAATATATAATTGTCCTTGCACAAGCCATTTTCTTTGAAATTTATTTTATGTTAAAGTAAAGATTGCTCAACCATAATTTTTTCATATCCTGAAGGCGGCGGATATCTGAAGTTGTCCAATATAATGTCGAGAATAGCACCATCATCAACTAAAAAAAGAAACATTTAAAGATTTCTGCGTATAGAAATTTTATTTATATTTAAATTTTATTATTTTATTCTGACTTTGATAATGAAGTATAATTATATACTAACCAAATAGTGCAGGAAAGACAGTTCCTCTAACATTTCTTACAGGTATTTCCATATTCTTTCCATTTAAGAAGTAATTAAGTTCCACATGGTCATAAGCTACACCAATGACGTCACCTTCCCCTGGCATTAGTGCTTGTTTTTCATTAGCCCTATCACGTTCTGTTCTCTCATTCTCTACTTCATTTCCATCATTGGGTGATCCTGTAGCAACCAGGAGTTCTGAAGTAGGAGACTCTCTAGATGCCGACTTGAGATGATAAAGTTCTACATTGTCATGCCTGACTGTACCATCACTGTTTAAGCACCAAGACTCTTTGTCTACACCCCCTGAAATATTTGTAGTAAGTTTGTGATATAAAAATTATAATATGCCTTTTTGTCCCTTATACTTTCTAAATTATAAATAAGAAAGGTGAATTTGCCTAAAACAATGTATTTCTTACACAAACCAATGTAAGGACAACAATAAAATCAAAATTCAATACAGGTTTTCATTTCTAATCTGATTGCAATGACACAAAAATGTGCATGAGTGAATAACTAAATTTATGCAAATAATATATTGTGTCACTTTGGCACTGTTAGGTTTATATCATCAGTTATGTGACCTCAAATATGATTGACATTGACCTAAAGATGTGCTGTGGTGCATATTGAATAACAAAACGTAAATGTCAGCAAAGTAGACTTAAGGTAAATAATGGAAAGAAAAACTAGTAGTGTGTTATAAACTCTATTTAGGTACTACAGTAATTGTGTACAACAATGTGCATTTTAAATATTGTTTGTTGTTTAATTTTAAGCAATTAAACATGTATGCATAAAATTTGTTTAAATTAGTAATAAACATTTTGTTACTGCACTTTCATTTTATCTGTAAATATTTATTTATGTCCTAACATTACAAATCAAATATTTACCATGAACTCTATTTAGATCAGCTTCTCTTGTAGCTAATCCTATAGCCCATACTCCTCCTTGTTGTAATTTAACTTCAAAATAAGCTTTATTTTGCACTAATGGTGCATTGCCCAAAGCACATCCCGATCCACAAACACGCTGACCACCTTTTACTATTACTACTTCATGACCTAGAATAAATATTACACTTATTATAAAGAATTTACAATTTGTGGTTAACGACACAGGATATTCTTTTTATCTACCACCTACACAACTGCAGTAAATTATGTTCGCCAAAATATATTTGAATAATACAAGATAAAATCAGTACAAAATTTTAGTAAAATTGTAATTTAATTTAGTTGTTTCGTAAAAAATATATATTAAAATACATTTTTACCCATATGTAACGTATCTAATTGTACTGGATTACTCTTCACCCGGATGGGCACAGTTGGTGTCAGAGAAAATCCATTAACGCAGTTTTTTAGACAACAAAACATTTTGTATAACACAATAAAATATTGGAAAGAAATCAAGGAACTTTGATACACGAATATTAAAATTATAAAAATTTATTTATTTGAGTTTTTTAGCTACCAACGTCATTTTCAAATGACAATTTGCAAGAATTGTGACATTGTGACAGACACAAAACAATGTGTCAGATTCGTTCTTTAATATATTTCACAAAACGTTTAAAGATACTTACGCGTGTATTGCAAACATTGAAATATATTATAAACAATTATAAGATATAATTATGAAGAAAATAAAAATATAGCTCTAAAGTATACAGCTTGGAATGTCACTAAATTTCTAAAAGTTACAACGTTGGGTCAAATGGATATATTGAATAACACATTCCTATACAGCTAGATTAACATCACGTTATCCAAAAGTTTAATATTGGTAATTTTTGTTTACTTTGTTTATATAGAAAAATAATTGAAATGTTTCAAAATAACTCAGTCCGTCTGTGAGTAATTTACCTGTAGTAGGTGTAGTATAATACGGTAAACCATATCTAAAAGTGCTAAGCCACTTTCAGTATTATTTTAAATAAGTATAACAACGAAATCTATACATATATTTTAGATAGGAGGGAACTTTTAATTCTTATCGTGACGGACAATAAGACTATAGACTTATAACAGCACTTGATTATAAAAAAAAATAAATTGAAGTTACACGAACAAATGCTGTTATAATTTTTAATAGTTTAGCGAATAGTAAGTCCGTAATATGGTAAATATGTTTGAAAAAATACTATATACTTCGAGCATTGGCCAATACTAAAATAAGTGTTGATAGATTTTAAGTTCTAAAAGAAAAAAAAAATTGAGGACGTAAACATAAATCATAAAACGTAAAAAAATTCTCCTAGATTCTTTATATTAGTAACAGAATTAAAAATTTATTTTTAAATTTTTGTATGTCTGCCTATCTATTATTCGTTTTTCTTATAAAATATTAATTATTAGAAAAGCGATCGCTTTTCATAATATATTCTATAAGGTATATATTTTGATGATACTACTTTTGCTACATCTTGGAAACGTATAGAATAATTCATTTCTTAATTTGACAAAGTCTGAACACCTGATATGAAACTCTAGCAGTATTAATACACATAAGAATGTGTTAAAGGTATTAATATAACATTTTAGAAAAAATTGGTAACGCTGTCTGTCGTCACAAAAAATACATATCTGGAGCACCTGAAGTAGAATATCCCAGCTAATCCAATAAGAGATATGAATATATAACGACTCTAGTTAAGTTTTTAGCCTGATGAGTACTTTCTGATAACGCAAAAAAAGTGTAGATATATCTAAAACACCGTAAACCTTGGTATAATTTTGGGTCCAAATTTCAATATCAATGGGTGGTAAATCAAAGTAGTCAAGGGTTATAAAATCTACGCAAACGAAGTCGCAAGAATCAACTAGTAATGAATATAGTAGGTATCTAGTTATAAAATCAAATTATGAATAAAAAATCATCAATTACAAGCTTTCCTACTGAGTACTTATAAACAATAAGTACCTACCTATAGGACGTTCGAAACAATTAAGGCGACTGATTCAACTAGATAATAAGTAAAGTATATATATCATTCAAAATAGATTTTAGAACCTGTGAATGTCTTATTTCAAGTGCTAATTTTTAATAATGCCTCAATTCGGAAAGTGGGGAACGGAATTGTTGTAAGAGAACGGGAGTGTCTTAACACTAGGTTCTCAGGTTCCCTCTGTCTACCCTGCTGTATGCGGGTTACAGCATGAAGTGAAAAAAAATTGAATAAATTAAGATTCTACATTAAATCTTTCAATAAAAGGTATGCCACCAACATCAACTACTTTAAATTTTAATTTTGAGGAGCCCGTGTTCAACCCTTCGACATAAATATAATTAAATTTCTGGCACATATCATCAAAATAGATTTACCTACTATTATTATTAGCTGACTCTCGTGAAAATTAAACACAAGGTCAGTGTTGAACTCTTGTTGTGATTGATTAAATATTTCGTGCATTAATTATTTACAGAGAATTAGCAGAGCAAATAATATAATTCTTAAATGCTTTATTAACATAAGTATACCAAATATTGATCATTATAATTGATTGCGGCAAGTAGAGCTAGATTACCGAAAATTTCAATAATCGATTAAACAATAAAAATCGGGACAAGGAAAATCATTCCTTATTAAAATCACTTACTCGTATATTTTTTCATATAAATTTGTAAACGAATTTAACAGAATTAGTATTGCTTTTTTATTCATTCTATGTTGAGAAGATGTAAATCCTAACAAACTGGTCAAACTATATACCTACAGATCGTCCTCCGTCTGGCTCGCGACCACTATCATGTCAAAGATGAACCGCCAAATATCTTATGATGTGTTCCGGTTCGATGGCATGTAAGCCAGGTTTTCCCCTTTCCCACCCATCCTTTCCCCATAATGTGGTGGTTCCGATAGCGGACTACTACATTGTCCTCCCTTTCCATCTGTATCCTCTAGGTTGGCAACGCATCTAGTACATCTCTTTGTGTTGTAGATGTTCTGTATGAAGTTGCAACCACTTACCATCAGGCGGTCCATCTGCCTTCGCGTTTGCCATCCGGTATCCGTAAAAAAAAAAATATATATATATATATATATAGTTACAAGCTATTGTGAATAACAAACTCATGAAATACATTCTTATACATCATTACTATGTATGCAGATAGAATAAACTTTAACATACAAAACAGATAGGCTACTGAACTTTCAATTTTCATTTTAAATTTTGGTCAACGTATACTTTTATGACCTTTGTTATAGGTACCTATTGTTGCGCGGACAAAATCACTTTTAAAAAATACAACGTGATATTTGATTCATATTCTTTTAAGTATCATAACGGCGTTTTAGTATGTGGAATTAATTCCTTGACAATCATTACTCAATATTATTAATATGAATATAAGCTTCTTGTTTATTACGACAAAATTACTTCAACCGATAATCATGAAACTTTGTATACAAAATTTTAAGAGGTATTAAGGACATTGATACTTTTTTATTTAAAATATAAAAAAAGAACAGCAGGCAATAAGGAGACATGATTTATTTGTTAAAAAAAAGAAAATCTAGCTACTTAAGCCTTTAAAGTAAATATACATACGCATTATACCCTATAATATAAAAAGTATGGACCATTTATCACATGAGCTGAAGCTGCGGGTAACAACACCCATGGTAATGTAAATTTAGTATATTTATATAAACAAAAATGAATAGTTAAAATATAGGTACCTATCAACTGTAATGTAATTTACGTATGCGAGTACGTATAACTTCGGAACAGTTAAGTACCTAATAGAATAATTACTTTTTTTTTGTGTTAGTAACCACAGGACTACATTCCACTTACAATTTCTTATTTTAATTTCATAATATTGTTATATTAGTATCCATTAAGTTGGCGGATTAATCACTTTCGGTAAATGGTCATGGTAAATATATGTAATTATTATTAATCCATCTTTTTTGAATTTTCCGACGAGATCTAAATTTAGAAAAAATATGACGGTACAAAATTGTTCTAAAACTATAATGATTCATTGAAAAACCCAAAATTACCTATCATTAATAAAATATAAGCCAAAATTCGACAAGTTTTTCGGTAACCAAACGTTAACACTTGCCAATAGCAACAAGCACGTGCAAAGAAAGCCGCCATTAACAGTAGACTCACGTACGAGACCTCTGCCCATAGAATGTTCTAGACTTGTTTGAACTTTGAATGGGTGTTCTTTCATTTTGACTGTTGAGCAATTATTACATTTTCGAGTTTATACAAAAAAGTCACTTTTAACGTTTGACAAAAAAATATAGTTGTGGGTCAACCTCACACAAATATTTTTTTTAGCTGCATGCTATACCTTTAGGCAGAGATGACCAAGCCTTGAGATACTTCGTTCTCCACTATCCATCTGTGACACTGAAGACATTGCGTTTTGAGTGGTGGAACCCAACGCCATGCATTATTTTACCAGAGCAAGGAAATTAAAATAATCTAATTATATTCATTCTCCGAGTGGAGATCGCACCCACAACCAATCGCGCTACCAGGTGCATGCTGTCTCACTGCGCCGCAGTGATCTCTATCTTAATTAGTTATTTTAGTATTAATTTTACATATATATTTTTTTTCTTTTTTTTTTAAATTTCATATATCATCATCCCGCGTATAGTGGGGTAGGCAGAGGGAACCAGAGAACCTAGTGTTAAGACACTCCATTCTCTTTCAACAATTCCGTTCCCCACTTTCCGCCAAATTGAGGCATTGCGTGTTGAGTGGCGGAACTCAACGCCGCGCTTTGCCTTGTTACCAAACTCAAGAAATGAAAATACTAAATTTTACATTTCCTGGAGTGGGAATCGAACCCACAACCTGACAATTACAATCGCACGCTTGTGCCTCTGCGCCACGACAGGCGTTATATACTTATATTAATTCACTTACATATATACTTATATATGTTTGTACATTCCTAATAGAACATAAAGCTAATAATGTGTTGTAATTTTGTTTGGTGGTAGGAGGTTCGTCCTCCGTCTGGCTCGCGACCACTATCATGTCAAAGACGAACCGCCAAATATCTTATGATGTGTTCCGGTTCGATGGCATGTAAGCCAGGTTTTCCCCTATCCCACCCATCCTTTCCCCAAAATGTAGTGGTTCCGATAGCGGACTACTACATTGTCCTCCCCTTCTATCTGTATCCTCTAGGTTGGCAACGCATCTACAACGCCTCTGGTGTTGTAGATGTTCATGGG
>JAKGSA010001818.1:0-35777 GCA_033558755.1 Philaethria dido | reverse complement strand
AGAAATAATCTGTAAGAGTTAAATTATCTATATATTAATACGTGGATTCGATTCCCACTCCAGGAAACGGAATTTTTCATATCTTGGTTTTGGTAACGAGACAAAGCGCGGTGTTGAGTTCCGCCACTCAGCACGCAATGCCTCAATTCGGCGGAAAGTGGGGAACGGAGTGTCTTAACATTAGGTTCCTTCAGCCCACCCTGCTATATGCGGGATACAGCGTGATAGCTAGCGAGCTATGTATGTATGTAGCAAGCACTTTGTAACCCTTATTACGAAAGTTACGCAGACGGAGGAGCATGAAAGTTGGCACACATTGCTTAGATAGCGAAGGAGTGCAGAATGATAATATCTTTTTAAAATAATGCACAAAATATATATTAAATTAATAAAATAAATGTTACACACACTACCATGGTTTGACATCCATGTTTATGTAGTGACATACACGTTGGAAGGCAACGCGCTATTTGCGCGTCAACAGGGACACTAGTAATTATTAAAGCTTTAAAGATTTAATATGGTCCTATTTGTCACAGGTTTCATTCTCATTTGAAATTTATCACAGGGAACCTATTGTCAAGATACCACGCTCGCCGTTTTTTACCCAAATCCAAGACATTACTTGTTAAGTGGCGGAACTCAACGCCGTGCTCTATATTACTGAAGTGGTAAAATGGAATGTTTAATTATTTTTTCTAGTAAGTGGGAATCGAAGCCACAACCATAGCGGTTACATTTAAAAACATTGCGCGATTTTGGCCTCTATATTTACAATCTATATATTAAACATTTGTTTCTTCTTTTCCTTAAAGCATAAAACTTTT
Organism: Philaethria dido; assembly: GCA_033558755.1. Lineage (NCBI taxonomy): Eukaryota > Metazoa > Arthropoda > Insecta > Lepidoptera > Nymphalidae > Philaethria > Philaethria dido. The sequence goes on along the minus strand of JAKGSA010001818.1, from coordinate 34,950 downwards.
ATAAACTAGTTTATTATTATTTATATGTTTTATACTCATTTATAAATTTTTATAATTATTTATACATACAAATGATTATCGTAAGTACCAATTGAACACAAAAATTCGTTAACAAAGCTAACCTGTCCTTAAGGAAAGTCTAGTAACTCTATTCATAATTTCATTTCTCTATCTCAGATCATATTTCATGTTTTTTCCCTAATATTTCCCAGTACTTTATAGAAATACACTGATATACCTTATAAAAACATATAAAATCCATTGAAATACAATGTATATCCAATTAGATCGAGAAACGATAGTTTACGTCCGTTTTTGCGTAAGCTTTGACGTTGGACCTGTGCATAGAACAATGAATAGAAGTTACCTAACTGAAAATAACCTTAGCTTTCTTATAAAATATATAAGACTGAAAGAAAGTTTATTTTTTCTCAGCTTTATGTTACATAGCTTCACGTTGCATCCCGCATATAGCAGGGTAGGCAGAGGGAACCTAGTGTTAAGACACTCCGTTCCCCACTTTCCGCCGAATTGAGGCATTGCGTGCTGAGTGGCGGAACTCAACGCCGCGCTTTGCATTGTTACCAAACCCAGGAAATGAAAAAATCCATTTCCTGGAGTGGGAATCGAACCCACAACCTGTCGCGTTTACAGTCGCACCCTTGTGCCTCTGCGCCACGACTGGCGTTTTATGTTTTACCCTGATAATAGGATAGTCTCTATGTTTTGCCCGAATTCGAGACACTATGTGTTGCGCGGCGGTAATCAACGCCGTGTAGCCTACCAAAGAGCAGATTTTAGTAAAAAAAAAATCACCACACTTTTCCTGCATAACAATATTTCCTTCATAAAAATAAGGTGTCTTATCTATAGTTTCTGACTACCTGTCAGAAACTAGAGATAAGACACCATATTTTTCACTTTTCCTCCTAATTTGAGATATTGCAAATTGAGTGGAAAAACTCAATGACATCCTTTTTTTCTACTAGGACTAAGAAATAAAAATAATTTAAAATATGACCATTCTCTCGAACGGGAATCGAACCTACAACCACTTACACTTAGACGCTGTCGCATTACCTCCTAATGACTTCACTGAAATATACAGCGTGTTCTTTAAGGAAAGGATATAAATATAATATATTTATATCCTTTCCACATTCGCTGTTCTATGTCACGAATATATTCACTCCCAGCCAACAGAATGCATTAGTACAGTGCAAGATAGTTGTAATTTACACAAACTTATCGAATAGTGCATATAAATATTGAAACGCTTAGAAACCTGTTATAATAGAGAAATAATTTTTCTTAAGTTAAAAACTTACTTTATGTAACTTAGAAAATATAGAGAAAGTCTAGACTCAAAATTCTCTGCTCTCTGCTTTCTGCCTAAAATCACTCATTGAATATTGAGTGCCGTATCACTAATATAAAAAACCATATATAATACCGTTACAGATAACGTCTATCGGTCCATAAAATTGCTATCATAAAGCATCTAGGTATGCTGATAATGATACTGACTTCACATTCAAAGATAAGATGCTGAGATATAGTGAGAGGAAACTATACGTTATAGTTCGTTTTTTGCTATCATATATCGTGAATACCGTTTGTTTTGCAAAATGTTTGACTAAAGAACTTAAATAGTTCAACGAAATGGTTCTAGGTTCGATTTCTGAAGTAAATCAATTTATTTTTTAATTATGATTTTGTATTGTAGAAAGGTAAATAATGAGCATCGAGTGTCAAGATACTCCATTCTCCAATAACCGTTAAAAGAAAAACATATATAGTACTAGTTTCGTATAAAAACTTATGCGGTAACACATACAAAAGAGTACAACCTCCTTCTTTTTAAAAAAAATGGTTAAAAATTGGTTAAATAACGCCTTTCGTGGCGCAGAGAACGCGACAGGTTGTGGGTTCGATTCCCACTCCAGGAAATGAAATTTTTCATTTCCTGAGTTTGATAATAAGGCGAAGCCCAGCGTTGAGTTCCGTCACTCAGCACGCAATGCCTCAATTCGGCGGAAAGTGGGGAACGCAGTGTCTTAACACTAGGTTTCCTCTGCCTACCCTGCTATATGCGGAATACAGCGTGAAGCTATGTATGTATTATGTATGTATGTATGTTAAAAATCACCAATCCAACCTGAACTCCCAATTAACAAAAGTCAATTCTCTCATATATAATGTTAACGTCATAAGTGAGTAAGTGAATGCTAATTAATCCTCGTTGAGTCGCTGATAGAAAGAATGCGATGGTATCACAAAATAATGACATAATGACCGCGTAAGTACACTTTGCAAACAAGTACACGAGACACATGAGCCGTAATTGGCCACAATTTAACAAACTAGATATGTTGTACAAATGGAAACTTCGTTGAAAAAATGGAAAAAATACCGTTTGGATGATACAAAAAGAGAGAAAAAGTGTTCACGTCATAGGCCTTTTGAAGTAGGGTCAGGAGAGAACGTTGAACGTTGAGTTTAGACACCCGTCCGCCAAGCCTTCCGTCCTCACATGGCACCATTGCGTTTTTGAGGCATAAATGTTTGCCGTGGCAAATCCCTTCCTCTTCTGATAAAGCAAAGCTACTCTCCTCGCACCAGAATATTTGATCTCCCAGGCTTTATATTGCCCATATGACTCACCAATCGGTTTTGTCAGTAAATTATTTTGATAGGTATGAAAAAATTATTGTAATTAAAGGCCGGCAACGCTCCCAGCTCTCTGGTGTTACACGGGGCCGTGGGCGGCGGGGATCACTTACCATCAGGTGACCCGAACGCTCGTTTGCCTTGGTCCTTTCCATGTACAAATAAAAGTTTTAGTCCCTATTTTGTGTCAGAATATATGGTATTTAAGACACTCCTTCCATGAAAAGCTGTAAGGCGGACATGGAGGAGTATGAAATTTGGTATAATTAAAGTTTAAAAATGCAGAAATAGAGAAAGTTAATAGTTGCAACATAATAATGGATTAAAATATAATGTTACGTTTGGACGTACATTTTACACAAAAGTATATGTCAAACACACTGCCAAGGTTACGCATTTTTTACTAACGAGTTCTTACGGACAACCACTCATAAGTTCCATACCATAACGTACCACTCAAAAATTCCAAAAAACTCATAAAATAGTCCTTAAATGATAATAAAAATTCCATATCTGTCGTACAAACTAGCAAAATAGACATAATTTTTTAATTTAATTTGACCAAATGACAGGCTGTTTCAATCAGTTTAGTATAGATATATTCAAAAAAAAAAAAGCTTGTTTTTTAAATTCACTTGCACCTAAAGTATGTTTCATCGGGTCAAAAGAACTCATTGATCATGCAAACATGAGAACGAAACATATCGAAATACTATAATGGTAATTTTATGATGACATACCAAAGAGTTAATGTGTGTGAATTATCTTCCAGCAAAGCTATCACCACAATTATGGTTAGTCCTCTTAAGGCATTCTCCCGTGACTGATAAAATGACCAAAGCTCAGACAAAAATACTTGAAGCCATGTCACTTTATAAATCCTAACTTCAAAAAGGAGGCGGTCATCAATTTTTTTATTATTTTTTACATCGTGTGCTATTGTATTAACTTTTATTGATGTACCAATTTAGATTATTCTTCTTTATTTTATTTCTTCTGACAAGTAGTGATATCTGATGTGGTCCCATTTATATTTAATTAAGATCTGAATAGTTTTTGGAGTTATTTTTATAAATTCAATTGAAATCTTATTTCTTAAAAACAGTTTTTTCATTATGTTAATATTTTAATTATTTCGTAAATTTCTTTACGTGAAACATAGTAACTGCAATTTTCCAATTCCGTTCACTTCACATTTCAAGTTTTTTTTCAAACAGAGTAGTAAGAAAGCATTCTGTCAAGACTCCTCTGCTCCCCTCACTTCCACCTAAATTTAGACATTACCCAGTAAAAATATACTTGCAACACATAAAGCAACATAATTAAATTTAGAACCTCTTCCTTTGGTGTCGATTAAAAAAATGATATGGCTGCAGAAAGCTGCAAATTCGACCGACTTTCTTAGAAATAGCCTGATAGCATCTATCAGTTAGGCATTTGTGAAATGGTTTTCGGTTCACGCTGACATGTGGGAAAGCCTCATACTGCTTACAGTTTTACAATCAACTTATAACATACTAATGAAGGCCAATTAAACAACCTTAAAATATTATGTTTTTTACTTTAAAAGTGGAGAAAATAGAAATATGAGAAGGTGAAAAATGCTGAGCGGCAAGAGAGGTAGGAGACCTTGGTTGACCTTTCGAAACACAATAACAATGATACTAGAGGAAGGTCACGGCAAAGCATGAGACTTCCCAGAGTGGTGCATGAAAAAGTGCCAATGACTGTGATTTGAGCGGAAAAGAGGTATGGTATTCAAAAATATTTATGCCCGAACTCGGTCTAACCCCACTAGAGAGAAACCGAAGTTGGGCAAGCTTTGTGATAAAAAGAAAAAAGAATAATGCAGCTTCATGGTTTTTCTCCTATAGCAAACAGAATCTAGTGTCAAGACACTTTGTTTCTCTGCTTTCCGCCTGAATTTAATACAGCATCATTGCATCTAATAATGGAGTTTCAAACGCAGATTTTTTACAAAGGTAGCGCGAGAAATGAACATACTTCGAATTTTTAAATTGGGAATAGATCCCACCACTCATTTACTGTCGAAACATTTTCACTGTGTCACTATGACTCCGAAAACATTGGTTGTATTTTAAAAAAATTAATACAAAAAAGGAAATTTTTAAAACAAGAATTCAATCCACACCCTCTTTGTATAACCCGTTTAAAAGTAATCAAGTAATTTATATGTTCATCAAGTTCTAAGAAATTCAGATACAAAAAATAACAGTTTCACACTTATTCCTAAACAGTAAGAGAGAGAATCTCTTTCAAGCACACTCCATTCACCGCATTTCACCTGAATTCGAGATATGGCGGGTTATATGATAAATTTAACGCTACTTATTCAAATAGAGCAGGAAATGAGAATGAATTTTAAATATCCATCGAGTGGGAATCGGAACTCTCGCAACCAATCGCGGATGCAGTCAGGCGCTGGCCGCCAATGGGTACCGTATTTGCTTTCTCTTTCATCTAGCCTCTCTTTCTTCTTGAAATGTGCCAAAGCACCTTGGTTCATATATATTTTTTGTAAGCTCGATTCCCACTCTTCAGAAATATACAAATATTTGTTTTCATTTCCCCGCTCTAAAAATAAGGTGAAACGCGGCGTTGAGTTCCGCCAACAAGCACGCAATGTCCACATCAGCTTGAAAAGTGGGGAGGGAAATGTTGGGAAAGAGTAATCATGAGTGTCTTAACACTAGGCTTCCCTCTGATTCCTCTGCCTGCCCTGCTATGTGCGGGATACACAGCGTAAAGTTAAAAAAGCATAATCAATTAGCGCCTACAAAATATATGTCCATATAAAGACCCTTTAAAAGAATCCAAAACATCTCGTCCTTATTATATACCCTTAGCCATAAGTGGTGTTCTCACACGAAGAGTAAAAATTAATTGTACTTTATCTGTATCGTCTGAATGCGCTTCTCTACCGTTGATTGGTGACGAATACGTTAAGTTATAAAAAAAGAGAAATTCTACGAATATGCCTATATCTACTTATTTATATATAAAAATAATCGTTTGGTAGAGGATAGACACACAGACAGATGTAGTTGAATTGTGTGGAGGCCATATACTTAGACAATTTTAAAGAGTCACTATAGAAAGGTAACTTGAGTCACAATTTTTTTTTTTTTTTTTATGGATACCGGATGGCAAACGAGCAGAAGGACTGCCTGATGGTGTGGTTGCCTTCGCCCATGAACATTCAGACAATACGTTGAGATGTACTAGATGCGTTGCCAACCTAGAGGATACAGATGGAAATGGAGGATAATGTAGTGTCCGGTTATCGGAACCACCAATATTTTGGGAAAGGATGGGTGGGAAAGGGGAAAACCTGGCTTTACATGCCATCGAACCGAACACATCATAAGATATTTGGCGGTTCGTCTTTGACATGATAGTGGTCGCGAGCCAGACGGAGGATTTGAACCTCCTACCACACTGTGGTCATTTATATATAAATATAATAATATTTATATATAAAAAAATAATCGTTTGGTAGAGTGAAATATTATGAACACAGACAGACAGTTGAATTTGGAGTGAGGCCAGCATACTTAGACAATTTTAAAGAGTCTCACAGGGGGAAAATGGTAACTTGAGTCACAATTATACATATGTGTAATAATTCAAAAAAAAAAAAAAAAAAAGAAATAATAATAATAATACACAGAAAATAATATACATAACTATATGAACTAACACCACGTCGGCGCAAATTATCAATTGTGTTATAACAGCTTCAATGTTTAATACCACATAGCAAGAATGTAGAGAAAGAAAATTTCTAATATAGACACTTTCTCTCCACTTTCCGCATAAAACAAGACATTGCCAATTAAGGGCGAAACTCAACGCTGCGTCTACCAGATCTTGAACAAATGGAACCACTCAAACATACTTACTTAAATGAGAATTGAACCCAAACTACTATATATAGGCAACCCTTTTTTGGCATTACCAGATATCCCTTCATCTCACCATTATGGCCTCCTCCCCTCAAATATTCACATACACCAAACCAACTTTCAGCACTGTTAAGTAAGTTTCATACTTCCATCAGAACTTTCAATCATTCATGCCAATGAGATAGTTCAGATAGACAGATCCATTAATTAATGGGATTTTTAATGATTTTTCTAATGAAAATTCACTTATTATTATGCTATAAGAGGATTCAAATCCAAGAAACAACAAATATTTAACTCCATACAAACATAGTACAAATTATCAACACTGCTTATCTTATCAGAACGAACAAATGGAACTAATTTCAAACATAATTTACTTCAAATGAGAATCGAACCCGCAACCGATCCATTCAGTTCCCACTTTACCACTCAGCCTCACTGTGGCATCGATTATCACATAACACTAAAAACCAACCTTTCGCAATGTTAGCAGGTTTCACTATCGAAACCTATAATTGAGTACAAAACGCCGAGTAATAAGCGAATATACTAACTTAAATTCCCTTTATCAATATACGCTTTCATCGTTAACCTTTAAAGCTTAATAGATAACCCAGAGGTATTATAAGTGTGGAATATCGTAAGATTTCTGAACATTTACTTAAGGAAGTTTCAAATATAAAGCATGTTGTACATAGGAATGCTATAATATATTTTTAATGGGGAAAAGTGGAAATGTTTAAAGAACGGAGTGTCTTAACACTATGTTCTCAGGTTCCCTCTGCCTATTTAGTTACGTACGGGATACAGCGTGAAGCTAAAAAAGTTTGTATTAGAAACTAGTCAAAATAAGCTAATTCTTACTATGTCTGTGATTCAAATCCTATTTCATGAACAGATATAGGCAGATAGAACAGTGTTGGGTTCGATTATGATTTGAAGTAATATTTACAATTGTTTTTATTACTCCGCTGTAGTTAGACGAAGTACGTTAATCGCTTAATGCACAGTGCACACCTCCGTGACATATACGGGCAACGTTACCAGCAGAATTGTGCAGCTCCTTGAACGTCACGGTCATTGTAATTTCAAAATATTACAGCTGCTTATGGGTCAAGGTGAATATAGAAATATAATTTTCTAAATATTTTAAGTCCGTATCTGTCACATTGGATGGTAGATTATTGCCATTCTCCGAATTTGCGTTTGTTTTACCTAAATTTATAAAAAAGTGTGCATGTTAAGTTTCAACACTCAACATGCAATATCTTAAGTTCAGGTGAAAAGTGGAAAATGGAGTGTTTTGACACTAGGTTTTCTCAAAAGTAAGAAGCGATGCAAAAAGTAAGAAAAATATTAAAATAAAAAAATAAATGTTACATGCATTACCATATATTTATATAGGATATACACTTTTGTATAAAGTGACATTTACGTTGCCATAGCAACGCATCCGCAAGCTAATTAGAAACACGTATCAACACATCCATCACACATTAAAAATAAGAATTTCTTATCTCGATTTAAATCGATATATCTACACCTCTTTTAGTTATCACGCCGTACAAAGTGTTTGCCAGTTTTTGTTATATTGTGTCTAACATCGAGTAAAACCTGTCTCGATTAATTGATCTAATGGTATCGATTTCCATTAAATCATGTTTTACAATTGCATTACGGGTTAATGACACCTTGTTAGTTGTTTGGCTTATTTGGGAGGTGTTGGGTTCGAAACCTGGGAGTGTACTGGAATGAATGCTGTTTTTTTTATTGTTTTAGCATTTTTTTTATTATATATACTAAATGGTTTCTTTTATTTCAAATTAAAATATTGTTTCATAACGTTTAAAAAATGACTTTATTTTTTTTCTTTTGTGTAAAAGAATATTAAACCAAAACTAACTAAAATGTAAGAACTATCTTCCACCAAATTATATGATTCAAGATTTCAAACAGCTATATTATTTATTATAAATAGGAATAACTTAAAAAAAAACACCTAAATGCAAGCAATCTCTCTTCCAAGAACACATAAAAAAAATGAAATGTTATTTATAATTAATATTAATTAATATGTTTCTCATTATTTCTAACTATGACTTCTATTTTTCTTTCTTTTTTTTTTTCAACTTCACGCTGTATCCCGCATGTAACGGGATAGGCAGAGGGAACCAGAGAACCTAGTGTTAAGACACTCCATTCTCTTTCAACAATTCCGTTTCCCCCTTTCCGGCGAATTGAGGCATTGCGTGTTGAGTGGCGAAACTCAACACCACGCTTTGCCTTGTTACCAAGCCCAAGAAATGAAAATACTAAATTTTACATTTCCTGGTGTGGGAATCGAACCCACAACCTGTCGCGTTTACAGTCGAACGCTTGTGCCTCTGCACCACAACAGGTGTGACTTCTATGATTACATAAAACACCAACAACCAACTAAAATAAAGAGATTTTATAACATAACATGTTAAACAAACATTTACAACCGACCAGCTCATTATTATTCATCCTTCACTTAATCAAAGGTCACACGTTCAATCCCGCGAAACTCTCGCAAAGTGTAAACCCGCCTTTAGCGTGAATGTCAGGAGGTACAGTCACTTTCACAAAATGATTTACAATTATCTGTTTAGTAGTAAATTAGATGCGAGGTCTATTTACTGCGTAGATAGTCGTATCGCGCGCGCTTCCGGTGTGACCTAAGCTTTCCTTTACAGTGTTAAGTGAATTTTGTATGTATTATGTGTTATTATGTAACTATGAATTAATTAGCGCTAAAATATATTAGCGCTTATTAGCGCTAAAATGCAGACAAAAAATCATTTTTATATATTCCTCTGTGTAAAAATATATGGTCATAATTTTCATGACAATCGGTTAAACGGGGCAGAAGATGCTACTCTGCAGCTCTACCTGGTGACGAGTGGCATCAATGAGCATATTATACAACCCTTCTCTGTGGAAAAATACATATATATATACCAATTTTCATAATAATTGGTACAGTAATTTATGAGTTCGTCGATGACATACAGACAAACATTCATTTTTATATATATTGATATATTTTTTGTAGCATTTTAAAATATTAGGGTAGATAGAGATTTATTGAATTCGAGACATTGCGTGTTGAGTGGCGGAGTTCAACGCTGCAAAAAAAAAATACTTATGGTAATTCAGTCAATTGAACCACAAACGATCGCGTTTGCAGTCAGATGATGAACCACTGCACTGCGATGGCCTTTTTTCTACTATATTTTCTTACAATAATGATAACTTATTACTAATAAGATCCCCAGGTTTAAAAAAATTGGATATTTTGTAGGTAAAAACTGATTATCGTTTGAAATAGCAATGCGAAGGGACATTTGTATTAGAAATAACATATATTTTTAACAATATCAAGTTCAAATTCGCTATCAACCAGTATTCATGACCTCTGACCATTTGTTTGGTGGTAGGAGGTTCGTCCTCCGTCTGGCTCGCGACCACTATCATGTCAAAGATGAACCGCCAAATATCTTATGATGTGTTCCGGTTCGATGGCATGTAAGCCAGGTTTTCCCTTTTCCCACCCATCCTTTCCCCAAAATGTGGTGGTTCCGATAGCGGACTACTACATTATCCTCCCTTTCCATCTGTATCCTCTAGGTTGGCAACGCATCTAGTACATCTCTTGTGTTGTAGATGTTCATGGGCGAAGGTAACCACTTACCATCAGGCGGTCTTTCTGCTCGTTTGCCATCCGGTATCCATAAAAAAAAAAAAAAAAATACTTTAACCAGCCTTAAATTCACAAAAATTTAGGAAAACAACAAAATCACTTTAATAGCTACCGTACAAGTGTTGAAATTCTATATTTTGTATCGGAAACATAAATAATATAGTACAAAAAAGAACTATTAGATAACTGTCATCGAGCTCTAAAGCTCTAATGGTGTGTTCGTATTTGGTGGATATGGGGACTTCTGATTGGTCGAAAGATCGTAAAACAGACAGAGGCTCGGATACTTACGTTTTATTACTGCGTTTTAATTTTATTCTTAATAATATTCATCGATTGATTTTGATACGTTACGACGCGTGTTAACATTGTTTTGTAATATATACTATGCGGTGTTTTTTGGTTTTGTCTGTGTACTTTTTTAATAATATTTTGAGGAACACCTCTTCTGCTGAAAGCAGAAAGGAAAAACAATAAAAAGGGGCACATTTACACATTTTCTAAAAAAAATTATACACATTAAAAAATATTTCTTTTTTCATTTTTTAATAAAAAAAACACAAGAAATTGGGTACGAAAAGTGAAACACGCCAGGCCATTTAGTAGGATTTAGGAGGATATGTATATTACAAATGTATGCCTTGCCATTTGAACTTGTGTGTTTTAGTAAAAAGTGAAAAAAGGATATAATCGAATTCATTTGTTGAAAATGTATTTAATTTGGAACAAATTACTGATAAATTGCTTTTTGAATAAGAAAATACCTTCTTTTTCAAGTGGAGGATAAAAAGAATAAAATTTGTTTTGAAATATCAATGTTGAAAATATTATATAATAATTTTAAATGACGTGAATTCACGTCATCGCCAACCTTGAATATAATTTTAAATGACGTGAATTCACGTCAACGGTCGCGAATGTGTTAACACTAGATTCTCTCTAACCTTGTTATACGGAAAGAACAAAGCTAAATTAAAGATACAGACAAACAAACGGAACGACATACAAAAATATAGATAACTTATATAAACATACAAAACTTGATTTCTTCAAAATTTATATAAGCCAAGACAACTACTACTGTGCATCAGTTCGGATTACATTTAACGATTATTTTATTAAGAAATGGCTGAGGTTGGGTAATTAAATGTAAAATGTTGCCTAAACCATAAATGAAGGGCAAATGGTACGAATGTAGGAACGTGTTTCTTTTCAATCTTACTAATATTTTAAATGCTAATGTTTGAGAAGTTGATTTCACTATAGGTGGCAGAAAGTGGAAGACAGAGTGTTTGGTCACTACGTTATATATAACAAGTTGTTTTCTTTTAGCTTCGCTTCACGCTGTATCCCGCATATAGCAGGGTAGGCAGAGGGAACTTCAGAACCTAGTGTTGAGACGCTCCGTTCTCTTTCAACAATTCCGTTCCCCATTATCCGCCGGATTAAGGCATTGTGTGTATATTGATTGTTATGTAAATCATTGGGTGTTCGTAAATCATATTACACATACTATCATGTATTTCAAATATATTTATAATTTTTTTTTTTTTATGGATACCTGATGGCAAACGAGCAGAAGGACCGCCTGATGGTAAGTGGTTACCTTCGCCCATGAACATCTACAACACAAGAGATGTACTAGATGCGTTGCCAACCTAGAGGATACAGATGGAAAGGGAGGATAATGTAGTAGTCCGCTATCGGAACCACTACATTTTGGGGAAAGGATGGGTGGGAAAGGGGAAAACCTGGCTTACATGCCATAGAACCGGAACACATCATAAGATATTTGGCGGTTCGTCTTAGACATGATAGTGGTCGCGAGCCAGACGGAGAACGAACCTCCTACCACCAAAAAAAATTTATAAAAAATTTATAAATTGATAAGTATGAAGTAATATACAACGCGTGTTTTAGATACCAATAGGGATGCAAGTATAAAGTTAGTATGAGATACTAATGAGTACATCAGATCCCTCAAAATGAAAATGACCAAACTTAAAAAAAAAATAGTATTTTTTTATATATAATAATCAATGTATAGTAATAACTATTTTTTGTTTTACACGTAGCAAAGTAATTAAAAATAACCTTGTGTTTAGACAGTTTCATATTTTCGAACCAAAATAGACACATTACGTGTAATAGCGGAACCTAACACCGTATTCTATCTTCCCAGAGATTCCCCCAAGTAGAGATTGAACCTATAACCAATCACGTCTATAGTTTTTTTTTTAATTTATGGATAACGGATGGCAAAGGACCACCTGATGATAAGTGGTTACCATCGCCCATAGGCATCTACGACACCAGAGGCGTTGTAAATGCGTTGCCGAACTAGAGGATACAAATGGAAGGGAAGGACAATGTAGTAGTTTGCAATCGGAACCACCACATTCTGGGGAAAGGATCATTCACACATCATTAGATATTTGGCGGTTCGTCTTTGGTCGCGAGCCAGTCGGAGGACGAACCTCCTACCACCAAACTACTGGGATACCCGCCTCTTACGGGACGCTACCCAGCGGCGAAGAGGAATTGTATTCTAACCCCGTCCCCTCACAGGGACGTCACTGTACCATTATTATTATAGCATTAATAACAAATTAAGACGTTTATATTCAAATTGTCCTTACAAATATACAGTAAATGTATCCTCAAATATTATTCAATACCGCACACTTCATTATGATAATATTATTCAATAGTCAATATACGAATAGATTCAGCGATTATAATATAATTAAAGAGAATGAGACCATTGTGGCGCAGTGGGAGAGTATAACTGAATATGCGATTGGTTTTAGGTTCGATTACCACTTGGGGAGAATAGTTAAGTCAGAATAATGAAGTTAAAATTAAATTACTTTTTATAATATATATTATATCGAAGCCTGATACCGCAGAAGCACAAGCATGCGACTATAAACGCGACAGGTTATAGGTTCGATTCCGATTTCAGGAAATGAAAATAATATTTAGTATTTTCATCTCTTCGCTCTGCTAACAAGGCAGAGTGGCATTGAGTTGCGCTATTCAACAACGGTAAAGCAGTCATGCCACTCAACTCTGTAGTGTCTCGACTTCAGATGGAAAGTGAGGAATGGAGTGTATTAATGTATAATTTTTTTTTTTTTTTTTTTTTTTTTTTTATGAATACCTGGATGGCAACGAGTTTAGCGTGATCACCTGATGGTAAGTGGTTACCTTTCGCCCATCAACAACATCTACAACACCAGAGATGTTGTAGATGTGCAAGCTGCCAACCCAGAGTGATACAGAGGATGGAAGGGGAGGACAATATAGTAGTCCGCCATCGGAAACCAAACCATATTTTTGAGTAAAGGGATGGGCGTGGAAAAGGGGAAACCTGGCTTATATGCCATCGAACCGGAACACATCATAAGATATTTAGCGGTCTGTCTTTTTACATGATAGTGGTCGCGAGCCAGTCGGAGAACAAAACTCCTACCACCAAAAAATTTCTGGCTTATCTTGCTATATGGGGACAGTGTGAAGCTGATCTACTTTATTATTAAGGTACTCGCATGGGCTATGGGCTTGTGGCGTAGTGGAAGAATATCTAAAGATAAACGAGCTTGTAGATTCGATCCTCAATCGGGAACATTATACGTGTTATAACTGGATAGTACATAAAGCTTAGTGGTCAGAACACTTGAACTGCTCCAAGAGGCGCGACTTCGAATCGTGCTATAAAATTTTTATGTTTTCCAAAATTTTTAAACCGCCAAACAACATTATGTGTATTACCGCATAACTTTTTACTGGATGGACCAATTTTGATGACTCTTTTTTATATGATAGCTAGTGCTTCTGATATATTTTTTGACTTATTCATAATAAATTACTTTTTAATGTAACTTCATAATTTTAGGTTTACATATATTACAAATATTAAATCTAGTAACTTGTACCATGCACTCACTCGTCTCACCGCCATTGTTGCCAATTGCCAATAAAATAGCAAATTATGCAACGCCACGCCAGTACACACTGAATATGTATTTTAGTACACAATGCTAAGCATTCACATAGACTTAGATATACCCAAGTACGTGTAGGATTGCGATCGTATTCAAATATTGATATATTTATATTATTTTCATTGCTTTGCTTTAGCGAGATAAAGCGCGGCGTTGAGTTCCGCCATATTTATTCTTTATAGTTTCACGCTGTATCCCGCATATAGCTGGGTAGGCAGAGGGAACCTGAGAACCTAGTGTTAAGACACTCCGTTCCCCACTTTCCGTCGCATCGAGGTATTGCGAGCTGAGAGGCGGAACTCAACGCCGCGCTTTGCCTAGTTACCAAACCCAAGAAATGAAAATATTAGACAGAGAACTGTTTCTCCGTATCTCACTTTTTTGTAATTTGCTGTATTTGTAATATCTAAAAAAACACTTTTTATATCCTTCGAGAAGTGTTCTTTTCTTAACTCATTGTCTTGTTTAGATAAAGGTCTACACTTAAAGAAACAAAGAACAGAGACTCGTATCACAATAATCTCCCTCATTTCTTAAACAAAAATATATACATAGCAGGGTAGGCAGAGGGAACCTAGTGTTAAGACACTCCATTCCCCATTGCGTGCTGAGTAGCGGAACACAACTTCGCGCTTTGCCTTGTTACCAAACTCAGGAAATCAAAAATTCCATTTCCTGGAGTGGGAATTGAACCCACAACCTTTCGCGTTTACAGTGGCGCGCTTGTGCCTCTGCACCACGAGGCGTTCAACAAAAATAACACAAATAAACACATTAGTACCCAATATCGATCTTCCTCAACGTTATATCAAAAACATACCAATAATGATGGACGTTTTTTCCCAAACATTTTAAAACAGTTACATCATTCTACGCATAAAGCTACACCTTTATATGATATCCATTGTTCGGTTTACAATTGATTTTTTCAAGCACTAAGTGAATGAATGTATTGAGGTTATCATGGCGCTGTGGGACAGAAGACTGTAAATGTGATTGGTTGTAGGTTCGATTCCCACTCGGGGAAATGATTATATTTAAATTATTTTTATTTAACCTTAAAATAAGTTAACCTGTGAGGGGAAGGGGTTAGAATACAATTTCCCTCCGCCGCTAGGTAGCGTCCCGTAAGAGGCGGGTATCCCAGTAGTTTGGTTATAGGAGGTTCGTCCTTCGTCTGGCTCGCGACCACTATGTGTTCCTGTTCGATGGCATGTAAGCCAGGTTTACCCATTTCCCACCCATCCTTTCCCCAAAATGTGGTGGTTCCGATAGTGGACTACTACATTATCCTCCCCTTCCATCTGTATCCTCTAGGTCGGCAGCGCATCTACAACATCTCTGGTGTTGTAGATGTCCATTGGCGATGGTAACCGCTTACCATCATCCTTCTGCTCGTTTGCCATCCATTATCCATAAAAAAAAAGTAAAAACGTCCTTTTTTGATACAAGTCACATATACATTTGCTACTCTAAAACCATACTATTATATGTTAAATATTTGATTCAAGAAATCCAACGATTTATATTCGCCTTGCGTTTCTTACATTTAGTGTGTATACATACACTACAGGACAGTACATACGAAGTCGATGTACTAAGTGGCATTTTTGCAATGAGAGGTCAAACATTAGTATGCGTCACGCAAACTTCTGAATGCGTGTGTATCCGCCAGATACTATTATACAATTATCTATTAACTTTCTATTAGTTAGTTATACATACATACATACATAACGCCTGTCGTGGCGCAGAGGCATAAGCGTGCGACAGTAAACGCGACAGGTTGTGGGTTCGATTCCCACTCCAGGAAATGTAAAATTTAGTATTTTCATTTCTTGGGTTTGGAAACAAGGCAAAGCGCGGCGTTGATTTCCGCCAATCAACACGCAATGCCTCAAACTCGGCGGAAAGTGGGGAACGGAATTGTTGAAAGAGAATGGAGTGTCTTAACACTAGGTTCTCTGGTTCCCTCTGCCTACCCTGCTATATGCGGGATACAGCGTGAAGTTAGAACATACATACATACATGCATAGCTTCACGCTGTATCCCGCATATAGCAGGGTAGGCAGTGGGAACCTAGTGTTAAGACACTCCGTTCCTCAATTTACGCCGAATTGATATTGCGTGGTATCGCGTGCTGAGTGGCGGAACTCAACGCCGATTTTTAATTTCTTGTATTTTGTCATTTATTTACTCTATAAATAAAACGATGGTAATACCTATTAATATTTGAATTAATTATAAATGTAAGTTGACTTATCAACATATTCACGCTGTACCGATATAGTTTGACAAAAATATATTATTACCCACAACAATCTTCAACACAATAACCTCATACGGTCCATACCTGAAAACCCAAACAATACAAATTTTATATATATATGAAAAATGAAAACAAAAATAAAGTCAGACGATGAATAAATATTTCAATCGTATGCAACTAATTAATCTCTTCGGAGGCGTGCTCTAAAATTATGCCTTACCATTGTGCGTAGGTAAAATTTAAGATGTTGTGTTTGGTACAAAATTGTATATATTTTTTGGAGTTTTGTATTAAAAATTGTATTGAGCTGGGAATGAACCTGTATCTTTAGCTGTTTAGGAATTTGAACCTACTTATGTTAGAAAGTTTGTTGTTTTGCTACTCTTTCATGTGCAAACTCCTGAATCGATTTATATAAATTTTACAGTAATATAGCTTATACACATCTATAAATAAATACGTGAGAGAAGCAAAAACTTTGGATTTTTTTAACGTCACGCTATATCCGCATATAGCGGGGTAGGCAGAGGGAACGAGAACTAGTGTACATTTCCTGGAGTGGAAATCAGACCCCAACCTGTAGCGTTCAGTTTCGCACGACTTCCCAGGATCTCTTTTTACAAAAAATACGCGGGCAGAGGAGCATGAAACTTGGCACACTTATAGTTTATATAGAGGAGTGCAAAATGCTAATATTTTTTTTTAAAGAATGCATAAAAAGTATATTAAATTAATAACTTAATAATATATGCATGTTTATACAAAGTGACATATACATTACTAAAGACAACGCGTTGTTAACGCGTCAACGGGAATACTAGTTATAGTAACTTAATATAAGGATAAATATCTAGATGTAAAGATAAAAATATCTAGTTTTTTAAAATACAATTAGAGTAAAGAATAAAACTTTAAACTATTAAAGAGGATTAAGCTTAAAAATATTTCTATTAAAAAATACTAATATAAAAAAATCTAGTGTCGAGACACTTTGTTTTCCGCTTTCACATATGCAATATATACATACATACATAGCTTCACGCATATAGCAGGGTAGTCAGAGGGACCTTAGTGTTAAGACACTCCGTTCCTCACTAATTATGTTTATTATAAAGCGAAAATAGAGAAAGAACTACAGTCCAACTACAGTGAGATATCACATACTAAGAGTATAAATAAAATTAAAAAACGCTGTTTATTACACCACACGTTGTCATCTGCAAATCAAATTGACGACCACGCAAGACCCTCCGGATGTCAGTACTAGTGTCGAGACAAGGTTTTGTTTATTGCCATTTGTCATCTATGTACAGAAAATTTTGAGAAACTGTCTCCTCTCGTGACGCAGATGCACAAGCGTGCGAGTGTAAACGCATCAGGTTGTGGGTTCGATTCCAGGAAATGAAATAATATTTAATATTTTCATTTCCTAGGCCTGGTAACACGCGCGGCGTTGAATTCCGCTAATTAGCACGCAATGTTTCAATCCCGCGGAAAGTGGGGAACAGAATGGAGTGCATTAACACTAGGTTCTCATGTTTCCTCTGCCTACCCTGCTATATGCGGGATACAGCGTGAAGCTAAAAAAATAAAAGAGAAACTCTCATGGTTCTATCGAGTCTTTTTTTTTCTTTTAAAATACTTTCAGTACAGCTAATAATAAAAATAAATATATTGTACTCAATAAAATATAACGTTTTTACGTTAAATATAAACAAAAAAACAAAAAAACAAAAAAAAAAACAAACAAACAAAAAAATAATATATTATATTTCTTGTTGACATATCTTTCACGTCCGGTAGGATTTACAAAAACTAAATACTTTTTTAGCTGTATCCCGCATATAACAGGTAGGCAGAGGGAACCTGAGAAACTAGTGTTTAGACACTCCGTTCTCTTTTAACATTTGCGTTCCTCAATTTCTGCCGGATTGAGGCATTGACATAAAAATAAAAAAAAATTGTTAATTCTATAAAGAGATTGTGTATTAGCGCTACCATTAACACTAGTTAGATTGGTTAGTTAAGCAACACTCACTTCAATCAAAACTTGATGGGTGCGCAGATGACCCCCTTCATTTTGCGTGGACATAATTTTGTAATTACGTGTTTCAAATAACCTATTATTATAATGGTTTTCGATTAACAATTTTAAAATATAATTTTTATATCATTTTTTTTTCATATAGTAGGGTAGTTGGAAAGAAGCAAGAGTCAAGATACTCCGTCCTCGTGTCTCCGCTGAATTTGGAGACATTGTGTGTTGAGAGTGTCCGCATTTTGTCTTACTAGAGAGGGAAAATAAAAATCCTCAAGTGGACATCGAACCCACAACTAAATGTCTTTAGACTTAACCTGTAATTTTACATACATACATAGCTTCACGCTGTCTTCCGCATATAGCAGGGAAGGCAGAGGGAACCTAGAGTTAAGACACTCCGTTCCCCACTTTCCGCTGAATTGAGGCATTGCGTGCTGATAGGCGGAACTCAACGCCGCGCTTTGCTTTGAAACAATACCAAAAGTAATAAAACCATAAAACATTATATAATTATCGACATTATTTGTCCATTGGTAGTTGCAACATAAAAATAACTTCAGTGGTAACAAGTCAGTCACGTACGGTACGGAAAGTACTCAATACCAATGTTCGTCCTCGTCACTGATATGATCCTATATAATCATACTTGCAAGTATATCATAGCAAATATGAATTATGTGAATTTTGTAAGAAAACGAAATTAACAAGAATATATATATTAAACCGTAAAACCTTTAAAAGTATGAGTTTTAAGTGCTTTTTAATATTTATATAGAGGAAGTCCAGATAGTCAATATTTTTTAAGTAATTCAAAGAAGAGGTTATCAATGATTGTTTTTGTAGCGTGTTACATAACTTTTACTGGGTAAAACCGATTTTGAGGTTTTTTTTATATGATAGCGGTGCTAATGATGTATTGAGGACTCGTCAAGCTCAACACATACAAGTGTGAAATTACTGGCCATAGAAAAGCCATGTTGGTGCCTGTGGATTCCTGGGAAGCGCAGGGAGAGTACTAAGAGATACTTTGATATTCCTTTCTGAAAACGAGGTTTGGGTCTTATCGTTCACGCAAACAAAGTCGCGGAATATAGTTAGTATTTATATAAAGTTGTCAAACAAAATCAAACCTGTTACCATAACAAGCAATTATATTACACATACACTAGATACATAATACATCAACGGTACATACCACTAGATCAAACTAAACTCAGCTAGTTTAAAGGCGCCAATGTTAAAACTTTGACGGTGCCGAGTGATTAACATACAATGCCTCGCCAGAGAACAGTGACAGATATGTTTCCTCAAACACAAACGAGCGGCCATTTTGTTTTGCATTACACGAAATGGCGTTTGACTGTTAAATTAAATTGTATTTCGTACAGTTTAAACGGGTGTTTCAAAAAGTTTGTTGTTTCTTATGATCTAAGTGTCAATAAAGGAGACGAAGAGCGGCATAACTAATCTTTATATTCTATTAAATTACAATTAACGTGGAAAAATTGGTTTGGGCACGTCGAGTGGATGAGTGATGAAAGAATGGTGAGAAAGACATATGAAGCAAAGTTGAGCGGCAAGAAAGGTTAGGGGAGACCTCGGTTGACCTTCGAGAACACAGTATCAATGATACATTGAGAGATGAAAGAAAGACGAGGCGAAAGAGGTATGCAGGGACCGTAGCGTTTGGCGCTCCGTTCTCTCTGTCTATCCCGCTAGGGATAAGCATGAAGTTAGGTAGGTAGGTAGGTAGGTAGAAAAATGACAAGACTATCAATATCTCTATGAGAAGTAATGATTAACATTTAAATTAATTTAATTTCCCTGTTCTGGAAGATTGTTTCGTCACTCAACACTCAATCTCTGGAGTTCAGACATAAAGTGGAGAAAATAAGGAAAAGTGTGTTAGAAAAAAACTTGCCACTTGTTTCTTTTTTCATTATAATTAAAATATGTAAAACACAGTGAATTTGATGCCTGTATTTTTATGATTTCCAAATTTCATTAAAATCTAACCATAATCGAGATCACGTCCTATACAGATATAACTACGATTTGCTTTAATTTACAGAGTCCGACCAGAACGAGATATATTTAATGATGGTTTAACCGCAACCCAGTGTCATTAGCCGGTGTTCAAGCTACAGAACAACCTTTATATTGTAGGAAAGGGCGAAAATCTATGCTAATTTATACATACTAGTATCCCCGTTGACGCGTTAACAACGCGTTGTCTTTAGTAATGTGTGTTTTACTTTGTATAAACAATAGTATGGATGTCAAGCCATGGTAGTGTGTGTAATATTTATTTTATTGATTTAATATACTTTTTTTCATTACTTTTAAAAAGTATTAGCATTCTGCATTCCTTCTCTATATAAATTATAAGTGTGCCAAGTTTCATGCTCCCCCGTCATCGTAATTTTGTAAAAAAGGATCCAAAGTTTTTGCTTCACGTATTTATTATGGGTTACGGTAACTAAGGTATAATCTCGAATTTGAGTTGAAAGAGAAAGGAGTGTCTTTACACTAGGTTCTCTCTGTCTACTCTAGTATGTGGGATAAAGTGTGAAGCTTAATATATGTTTAAATGATTTCATATTATTATCACAATGTGAACAAGGCGTTACGTTCTGGTAATTAACATGTAATTATTCTAAATTGATCGTAAAATGGGGAACGGAGTGTCTTAACACTAAGTTCATACCGCGTAGTCTGTAAAACATGCGAGATTTATTAGGAGGGTAATCAGGGAGTGTCGAGACACTCCGTCCTTCATACTCCTTCCATATGTGTGATATGTATAAAACTAAAAAAAAATACCTTAAGTGTCAAGTTAATAAATATTATACAAGAGAAGTGATATCACTTTTAAAAGTGTTGTTCTATGTCCAACTCATAGCGGAAACTGAGGTGGGCAGAGTAATCATCGCGACCGGGGATAGTAAAAAATAAATGAATTTTTACCTTTTTTTTTATTTTGCTAAATATTTTCTGCTTTGAATAAAAAAAATCAAACAGTAGCCCTTTTCTGAGATATTATTAAGTGTAATTTGTCTGATGGTTAGCGATACAAATATTGTTAATAGTAAAAAATGTTAAATAATGAGTCCATCATGGTGCGAGGATGTATGATTATAAGGGTGGTGGTTGTGGGTTCGAATCCAATCGGGAAAGAGAGAACTATTATATTCAACTTATTTTCATTTCAAGCTTTACCCCATATAACAGAGCAGACAGATATAACTTAGTGTCAAACACAAAGCACACCGCTATTACCAAACCCAAGAAATGAAAATACTAAATTTTACATTTCCTGGAGTGGGAATGGAACCCACATAAAAAATTATGTAATATCATCATTTCCTGGAATGGAAACTGAACTCACCACCGTTAACGTTTACAGTCAGGCTAGCTGGACAACGCGACAATAAATTCGTTACCGAACAAATAATTATACAAAATTGGGCGGAAAAACATCTTGACTCAGTCCTCTCTGACTACTCTGCTATTCTTATACCTTCATAGATAATATTCATGGCCCTAACTAGGAATCGAACCTAGACTTATCACTTTCACAGTCAAACAGACACTGTAAAGAAACGCACTAAGAAGAATCTGTTCGCATAATATATTAAACAAGTATATCTTGTGGTCGTTAGTTTCTACATAGTAGTATTTTATAATGAAAAACTGTACTGTAATGTTAACATTATCCAAAGATGAGATAAATTGTGATGCTGCGAGATGATAGCGAAGACGTGATCTGTGTTAGAACAATCTTAATTCGTTATTCTTGAACTATTTTTCTAAAATGTAGTAATTATGTATGTATAATTTATTATATTTGAGGATCAATTACATTTTTTTTTATTAACTTCACGCTGTATTCACGCATATAGCAGGGTTGGCAGAGGGAACCTGAAAACCTAGTGTTAAGTCACTCTGTTCTCTCACAACAATTCTGTTCCCTACTTTCCGCAGAATTGAGGTATTGCGTGCTGAGTGGTGGAACTCAACGCCGCACTTTGCCTTGTTACCAAACCAGGAAATGAAAAGAATAACATTTCCTGGAGTGGGAATCGAACCCACAAACTGTCGCGTTTACAGTCGCACGCTTGTGCCTCTGCGCCACGACAGGTGTAATTACATATAAATTTTATTTCATTTTATATTAACTGAATATGAACCTAGTGTCGAGACTCTCCGTTTCCCAGTGTAGACTTAAAGGGCCCTTCTAAAATAGGCAAAACGTTCGCATCCACTGTCCGAACTCTTTTCTATTTATCTATTTTAAAATTCTAAAAGATATATAATTCTATATATAAATACGTGAAGCAAAGGCTTTGGATCCCGTTTTACGAAAATTACGTGGACGGAGAAGCATGAAACTTGGCACACTTATAGTTTATATAGAGAAAGACTGCAGAATACTTACATTTTTTTTAAAAAATGCATAAAAAGTATATTAAATTAATAAAATAAACATGGCGTATACATTACTAAGACAACGCGTTGTCAACGCGTCAACGGGGACACTAGTAAATTTAAAACGACAATAAATAAGATTTTAATAAAAAATAAAACTAACTTCAAATATAAGGCACTAAAAAGTAACATTATTCCGAATAACCCAAAAACGACTCGTCATATCTTAACTAAATTTAATTAGGACCATATTAGAAGCACTAGCTATCATATAAAATTAGAATCATCAAAATTGGTTCACCCAATAAAAATTTATGTAATAACACACATAAAAAATCGAACTGAGACCCTCCTTTCATTGAAATCGGTAAAAATAGTATGGACGTCAACAGATAAACAAAATATAATCCAAGATATATTAGTTTTGGGAATAACCAAGTACGTTCGTGATCGCGACGCGACGTTGCGAACTAAATATATGGGGAGAGGTTAAACATATAAAACATTATGTTCTGTGTATGAAGGGTTAGCGTATTTATTGTGTCTGTGCTTATATTGGTAGAACTATAACTAAAAGTGTTTTAAAAATAATAGTTAGAATTTAAGAAGAAATAGAAACGAGTACAATTATTACGAATAACTCAAAAACTATTCGATTAACAAAATTTAAATCGGACCACATCAGAAGTAATCATTAAAATAAATTTGGCCGGGAAAGTTTTGCTGTAAGTCATACAAATTGATAACTTCCTCTTTTTTTGAAATTAGTTGAAAATAACTACGTCTTTTCCAGCATAGCAGGATACTAACCCCGTGTTAAGTCTCAACCACAGCAGAAAAAAGAAAATAATTTAAACATAATAATTCCTTCAAGGAGATATTATCATGGAGATATGTAGAACCTAGAACTTACAGTCGAACTGTCCCACTGTTCCACGATGCCCTATTCTTCGCATTTTAGTAGAAAACCCATTGATAAAATATATGTTAGAACTAAATCAAGGCTTAAATATTCGATACGTGCAGCATTACAGCTTCATAAATACAAGCCACATGAGAACGGGTACATATCCAACGAAATCGTGACCGCTGATCGATGGACATTACGTATGGAAGGAAATATTATAACCAAATCTTATCTTAGATTTGTTGGTTGGTCATAGGTTCAATTTTGGGGATAAATTTAGGGTAATTTACTTTTATGTGTATCAGGGCAGAGGGAACGTAAATTTTCTAATTGAAAAAGTTTTATTAAATGAATTTAAACTATTTTACCTTCATGTATAGGATTCAGGATATCAGGATTTGTAGAGAAAACGTAAAGTTTTTAATTAAACAGTTATGATTTAATAAAAAAAGGAAATAGACTTTAAATTAAATGTACTAAGAAGTAAGATTATTACGAATAACTCAAAAACACATCAGATTTTTAACTAAATTTAAATGGGACCACGTTAGAAGCACTAGCCTATTTAAAAAAAATATCAAATCTGTACCTAAGCTTCATACCTTTACACCCTATCCTGCATATCAAGATAGAAAGAGTGAATCTAATGTTCTCTTCCCGTTCTTTTTCCGCCCTATTTCGAGACTTAGCGTGTAGAGTGGCGGAACTTAACGCCGCGCTTTGTCTTTCCTTACTTGAAATATTAATATTACATGACAATAATTAAAATATAATCAAACGCCTGTCGTGGCGCAGAGGCACAAGCGTGCGACTGTAAATGCGACAGGTTGTGGGTTCGATCCCCACTCCAGGAAATGGAATTTTTTATTTCCTGGGTTTGGTAACAAGGCAAAACGCGGCGTTGAGTCCCGCCACTGAGCACGCAATGCCTCAATTCGGCGGAAAGTGGGGAACGGAATGTCTTAACATTAGGTTCCCTCTGCCTACACTGCTATATGCGGGATAAAGCGTGAAGCTATGGTGTATGTATGTATCCTCAAAGTGGGAATCGAATCCTCAACTACTCAGGTTTACAGTCAAACACTGTCCCACTACACCACGATGGCGTACACAAATTTGTTTTTTTTACAAATCTAAAAAAAGCAATACAAATGGAATTGAATACACACCAATAAATGAGAATTGTATTTTCGTCCGCAACAATCAGTAGGTAGTCGTTCTGTTTTTTGCTAATATTTAGTTTGAAATGACAATTTAATGACGTACGTGGGATTTGTTCGTTGGATTCTTTGAATCATTGCTTTTAAGTATTTTGAGTATTGTATATGAATGTCTTTTTTTTTTTAATTTACCTGTTTTGTTTACGATAGGAGTCATTTTGTATATAAATTTGTATTGTTAAGACACTCCGTTGGCCTTTTTAACAGAGTGTCTAAACACTAGGTTATACTATCTCTAACTAGGTTATCTGCTTCCGGATAAAGCATAGAACTGCTTTTTTCGTTTGTAAAGTTTTAGACTCCATTTAGGAATCACGCCATGTCGAAATTTTCTTAAGCTTAATTCAACCTTTGTGGACAACATTATTGTTAGATAGATATCAAATACTAGATATTTATATTATGGCTTAATTACAAGAAAATATTTTTAAATTGTGATCTTTGTGTTATTTTATGGTATAAACTGTATATTTGTTAGTTCTCATGTAGATATGTTAAAAATTTACCTTACTCTGAGCAACAAACATACATCCATCCTCAGTTCCTCACAAATTTTCGTATTTATTATATTAGAAGGTTAGACAAAATAGTTAAAAACCATTCACTTCTTCTAATTTTTCCTAAAAGACTTTTCAATATTTTTTTATAAATGGAAATATCATTTTCACTTTAAAAGATAAGCTGCCTCACACTATATCCCTCATAGCAGAGTATAGTCAGAGGGAATCTAGTGTCAAGAAACTCCATTCACTACTTTCCACCCAAATTTTCAATTTAATTCCATGTAATACGAATTTAACAGCAAGGACGCCATTTTGTGTAATGCAAAACAAAATGGCCGCTCAATACACCCACAAACAATCTTTGACTGTCACTCTGTCTTATTACACAATGAAGGCCTCAAAATTTTTTAATAATATTTTAACTAGTATTAATCTAGCTTCAATCTCAAGGTTGTTGCCAGGAAAAACCATTGTATGAGACATTACTATTTAAAGTTGGCGAATTCTTTAGAAATGTGACCTGAATTTTAATTTGACAAAATCCCGTAACAGAATAAAATATTAGATCTTTTGTATTTGAGTACAGTTTGTCATGTATAGAATATAATGAGAAGATTAAGCCAAGGTCAAATTGGACGCCTGTCGTGGCGCAGAGTAAACGCGACGGGTTTTGAATTCGCGTCCCACTCCAGGAAATGGAATCTTTCATTTCCTAGGTTAGGTAATAAGGCAAAGCGCGGCGTTGAGTTCCGCCACTCAGCACACAATGCCTCAATTCCGTGGAAAGTGGGGAACGGAGTGTCTTAACACTAGGTTCCCTCTGCCTACCCTGCTATATGCGGGATATAGCGTGAAGCTATGTATGTATGTATTGGAAAGCAAATTTTTGAAGTTTATTTTTAACCTAGTGGTAAGATTCATAATAATTTGCTTTTGTGCATTTCATTTAAAGTCGATTTTCGTTTTTTGCTAAATTTTTACTTATTGTAATTATCTTCTTTGATTCGGAATGACCTGGCGTACACTTTTGATTATGTTAAAATTATCCTACGTAATGTACGAATTTGGCCCAAAATTTGCGAACAGAGAGTCTTGACACTAGATTCTCTCGAAATACCTTATAAGGGCTAAAGCATTAATCTGCTATTCTATAGAAAATGAAATTAATTCAGACACACCATCCAATGGAGGAACCCATGCTCTCAAAACATATACTCGATTAAGGAAATGTTTTTTTAATATATTTTTTTAAATAAATGTATTATGAGTCTACTCTGCTATGCGGGATAAAGCGTGAAACTGCGTTTTTTTTTTTTTTAATTTTGAATTAACTATTCGGATAGGCACAGAACCTTGAACCACATCAGACAATCGCCACAACCACTCCACATCATAAAAATAAATTAGATAAATCAAGAAGCTAAGTTGAAAACGAAAGTTTCAAGTACAACATAAAGTAAGCTTTTTAATTTAAGAAGGTGGAGTTATTATGTAATTACGAACACACATACACAGTGCGGACCAATCAGAGGCAAGGCGGGGACACCCAATTAGGTTGCCCGGATGCGAGGGAGACGCTTTTTGCGTTATCATGGCCGCAAAGTTTTGTCAAAAATTGAAAATTATATACCGAGGCTTGAGTTTAAGTTGTTATTGCGATTTATTTTAATACTAGCTTTTTTTTTCCGTCGAGGTGATTACGTGCTGAGTGGCGGAACTCAACGCCGCGCTTTGCCTAGTTACCAATCCCAGGAAATGAAACATTCGGTGTTTTTGACAAATCATTATAATTTTAAATGAATATGTATTTTGATATGTATATTTCGGATTGGATAATGCGACGTTTTGAACTGTTTTTACAAATTCCGTAATCATAGATAAGCCAGTCTTATTAAATCAATATATTCTTTAACATGACGGATAGAAAATATTTTTAAATACTTTTTCAATGGATAGCAGTACAACTCTTATTTCTTTATTCCCTTATATAGCACACGTGACATCTGATGATTTTTCATGTTTTTTTTTGCAGAACATTAAAAAAATATATTTCTTATATTTTACTCCCAAATATATTAAAGGCAAAATATAAAATATTGAAATACATTACCGTTACCATCTCTAACGAAAAAAAAGGGGAAAATATGTCTAAGTTCTATTCTACCCACAAGAACAAAGAAATAAAACTCGTGTAACAATGGAAACACACACAGAACACATCGTAAAAGCAGTGACATATGCATGTAGGCAACTCCCGTCATAACAACGATACATACGATAGGAGGTAATGTTGGGTTCAAATCATTAATAATAATCGCGCTGTGTGTGAAATTTGTCAAATTGATAACATCCATTGATATTTAGGCGTGTAAATGTATTATATGGGAAAGCGTGTAGCTTATTGCCTGTGAGTTCACGGTAGGTAGACTTAGAGGTAGTTGGTTCGATTCCTTTGAATAATATAATGAAAGAATAATTTATAAAAAATAACAAATATACTTCAAATATCCGACATATGCTTTTAACAAAACAAAACCCGATTTCAAGTAAGGTGCACTAAAAAATCAATCATTACAAATAACTCTGAAACGTCGTATTAAATTTTAACTAAATAATGAGATTACATTAGATATATAAAAAATAATCATCAAAATTACTTAAACGATAATACATAAAAATATAGTGATTTGAGAATCTGCTCTTTTTATAATGTCGGTTAAAAATGGAACGTGACGTGTATAGAGAGTATATATAGAGACACTAATTATATATGAATTTTTATAACGAAAAGTTTATATTGTTATCAGAAGAAAAATTTCGGGAAAAACTTTTATTTGGTGGTAGGAGGTTCGTCCTCCGTCTGGCTCGCGACCACTATCATGTCAAAGACGAACCGCCAAATATCTTATGATGTGTTCCGGTTCGATGGCATGTAAGCCAGGTTTTCCCCTCTCCCACCTATCCTTTCCCCAAAATGTGGTGGTTCCGATAGCGGACTACTACATTGTCCTCCCCTTCCATCTATATCCTCTAGGTTGGCAACGCATACAACATCTCTGGTGTTGTAGAGGTTCATGGGCGAAGGTAACCACTTACCATCAGGTGGTCCTTCTGCTCGTTTGCCATCCTTTATCCATAAAAAAAAAAAAAAAATTCGGGAATTGGTCAGTGGTGATAGTCCTTTATGATGAAAAGTGATGATAAATTCCGACTGGCTAGACAAAAAAGAACTTATTTACATAAAAACTCAATTTACAGATAAAACTTAAATCTAAATAAGCCTATTTCGATTTATCAACATATTCACGCCTGGTAACTACAACTACAACAAAACACATTTAACATGTCAAAAGCCATGAAACAGTAGCAAATTAACCAGCGTGGGAAGACGAATCCTAACCTATGAACGGTTTTCAACAACTTAAAATATTATTTTTAATAACAAGCTTAACAACAAAACTATTGTCATTCCTCTGCCCACAGTGTACTATAACATAAAGATACAAGATGAATGGCTGCCTCCTTGCAAACTGCGAACGCGTCATAATTCCACTCCTCGCTCCTCATCACTTGGCCTTAAAGTTATGGGACTAAGGTTCGATTTCTGGCTAAAGTATATATGCCCCATAAGTTTTGTAAGGCCCCGTCATAAAGTGGACCACGCGGGGGGCGCGATAACCGACTATTTGCATATAAGTTTGAAGGATGCCTTTAGGAGGTTATGGATGCGACTTTGTCTTTTCTTGTCCATGTTTTTAGGTTTGGTGAAATTAAAGGAAACAATAGTGAGATGCCTTTGTGGTGAAGTACTGTGACTGGCTGTAAGCGTTATTGTTTGTGGGTTTCAATTCGAGGTACTAATTATAATAATTTTAACGGCGTTAAGTTCCGCTACTTAATACGCATTGTTATAATTCGGGAGGAAAGTGGCGAACGATATCTCTTAACATTAGGTTCTGTCTAACTACCCTGCTATGCGAGAAAGCTTGTAGGTTTTTTTTGCTTTTCAATAGTAACTAAGAAAGCTAGTTGTTTTTACTATTTCCGCAATAGATTTATAATAGAAAATAATATTATAAACTATATTTCTATATATATTTCCTATATCAAGCTAAATAACTATAGAAATATCTGATGATATATACCCTTATCTATTTAGGATCTAAGACAAGAATAATTAAGACAAAAAAAATGGACTTCAATTAAAATGCACTAAAAAGTAACACAAATAACTCAATAACTACTCTTCAGACCTTAACGAAATTTAAATGGGATCACATTAGTAGCACTAGCTATCATAAAAATCAAAGCATCATCAAAATTGGCTCACCCAGTGACCAGTTGTACAGTAAGACACATAAAAAAAACAATCGATTTGAGAACCTCTTTTCCTTAAACTTGGTTAAAAAGACATTATGTATTGGGAGGAGGAAAACCAAGTAGAATGTCTAGATACTGAAATATTTTGACATAAATACTTCCCAAAACCATGATACCGATTAAATTAATTTATACTACAAACGCAAGTTTAGATATTATCAGCCGTCTATAAATTTAATTTTAAATAATAAAAAAATCAATAAAGTCTATATTCTAGGAATAGCTAATTAATTTTCATACAAATAGTTCATCCATTATGACGTTCCTATGGCAATTTGCATATTTTTTTTAGCTTCACGCTGTATCCCGCACATAGCAGGTAGGCAGAGGGAACCTGAGTACCTAGTGTTAAGACACTCCGTTCTCTTTCAATATTTCCGTTGCTCACTATTATTTTATTCATTTGTAAGTATTTTTTTTTGTGGTCACACTTCAGAGAAAACCTAGGATTAAGACAATCCGTCCCCAATTCTCTGCTCGAAATCGAGACAAAGTGTCTTATGTGGCGGAACTCAACGCCGCACTTAGTCATAACACAGCGAAATTAATAAAAATAATTTGAATATTAATCTCTAAGTTGAAATCGAACCCAATCACGTTCACACTCAAACACTATCCTGTGCATGTATGGTCTCTAATACATTATCTTCAAGTGAAACATATAAAAATATATATACATATATTTTGTAAATATTTATAGATATTAGGACTCCAATGAAAATCGAACCCACAACCCTCGAATACCTATCAAACATAAAATATTTCAAGGAAATATTGTATATTAAATCAAATTTAGTACTTAGAAATCAATAGTGTGGTGCCACAGACGTGGGCAGTACGCACATTGACTGGATTTTTAATGCTAATCTACTCTAACAGATAGCAGCTTTCGACGCTCGTATATAAGACTTTATCGTTTCAAATTCTTCGAAGTATGAACGTCGTATCGTTATATATTTGTTCGCAATGAAACGTATTCAACCGGAAATGATTTTAATTTTTTTTTTAACATAACGCAAAAAAAGAGTTGTAGTTAAGGTTGAGTTGAGGGAATCTGAGAACCTAGTGTTAAGAGACTCCGTTCCCCACTTTCCGCCGAATTGAGGTTGAGTGCTGAGTGGCGGAAC
This sequence comes from Philaethria dido, assembly GCA_033558755.1. NCBI lineage: Eukaryota > Metazoa > Arthropoda > Insecta > Lepidoptera > Nymphalidae > Philaethria > Philaethria dido. The sequence goes on along the minus strand of JAKGSA010001818.1, from coordinate 3,744 downwards.
TCAACGCTCCGCTTTGCCTTGTTACCAAACCTAGGAAATGAAAATACTAAACTTTTACATTTCCTGGAGTGGGAATCGAACCCACAACCTGCATTTTCAGTGTGCCTCAGCGCCACGACAGGCATTCATTAATTTATTTTCAAAATTAAGAATTTCGACATTAGATTCAAACTGACTGTAAGAGAAAAAATCAGCTATTTATATGACAAAAACGATTAAATGTGTCTACTCCCCATATATAACGTCTTCAAGTAATATTATTTCATAAGTAAAATGACCTCTGACTGCACTGAATAGATCAAGCTCTTCGTAGAAACCTGTGCAATAAAATTGCATGTGATTTATACTGCGATTGGATTCAAAATAAATATCGATTAAATCCTAAAAATATTGAATCGGAAGACGATTTAATTCATAACTTTATAAATCTGTCCGTATATTATGTTTATGTGACATATTTTGAAATTATAGCCTAGATTTATGTAGTTTATATTGGCAAATGAGATTTAAAAGTTGAAATCCTAGTAATAATATAAATGTGAAAGGTTGTGAGGATGTTTGTTAGTCTTTTACACAAAAACTACTGAACCAATCTAAATGAAATTTTATAGTAATATAGTTTATATATTAGAATAACATTATATGCTACAATTTATAAAGATTTTTTTTTTAACTTCACGCTGTATCCCGCATATAGCAGGGTAGGCAGAGGGAATCTTAGAACCTAGTGTTAAGACACTCCATTCTCTCAACAAATCCGTTCCCCACTTTCCGCCAGATTGAGGCTGAGGGGCGGGACTCAACGTCACGCTTTGTTATCAAACCCAGGAAATGAAAAATTCCATTTCCTGGAGTGGGAATCGAACCCACAACCTGGCGTGATTACAGTCGCACGCTTGTGCCTCTGCGCCACGATAAGCGTAAGATTTTTTATGGTTTGTCTATAATATAGCCACAGGTATTTAGTTTACCATTTATCTACTACAAGTTATTTTTAAATTGTCTACGATGTTTTGATTTTTATACTCACTCATATGCTCATGTCGCTGACTGACTACAGTGCTTTATTAATTATTACCTGAAAACAAAAATAATTATTAGAAAAATAACATATATAAAAATAACAACTATATAAATTATTTGTATTAAAGGAATTTCTACAAATTTTAAATACAATAATTTCACTAAAAAGGGGAAAAAACGGGTTTTAGGTTTTATAGTCAACGCAACCATAGTCATCGGGATACAGCCAGCTTAAAATATAAAAGTTATAGATAGATATAGATAAAAGTATAAACGATAGAGGTCATCGTGGCGCAATAGCGCAGAAACTCTATTGGTTATGGGTTCGATTTCCACTCGGAGGTATGATTATATTCAAATTATTTTCATTTCTCCGCTAGCTAAGACAAAGGGTGGCGGTGAATATCGCAACTTAACGTGCAATGTCTTAAATTCAGACAGCAGCGAACGGAGTGTTACAACACTAGATTCTCTATGACTACCCTGCTATACTAAGCGAAAAACAGCTTTTCTTAAAAGAACCTTCCACTTAACAAGCAATATATTAAATCCGGGCAGAGTGTCTGGACACTAGTTTCCACTGACAACGCTATAGAGTATAAAGCGTGAAACTTTTATTAAAAGTATAGATAGCTTCGCGTGTCCTAGCACTGATAATGATGATGTACACATTGCATCAGATAACGACCTCACGACTCCTGTTCAAGCAAATAATTCCGTTCCAACACGATATTTAGCTTATTTCTTTTATTAAATCAACGTTAAATCTGATACACTATCTGGATGGTTTTAAATATTAATTTATAGTATGTTTCTTGGAATATCCATCTGTTTTTTTGATATCGAACACGCAAAGGTATGTAATGATTATGCCAATTAACAAGCTTAAATGCTCGATTCCATGTCGTCTTCAGCTGTCAGTTTAAATTAAGCTTTGTAATTAAAGAATAAATGTCAAATTCATTTGACGTTTATTTTACAAAGTGACAGTTGGAATGTATTTAATGGTTAAACTTGGATTATACGGTTTTTTTGCAAGTTAGCGTGTTTTCTCCACTATGGGTACTATTTAAGTTGCGATTAGGCGTTTAGGTCGTAAATTGTGCTCTAGATTTTGATAAAGTAGCAGTTTCACTCCATACCAGGGTAGTAAGATGGAACTCAGTGTCAAGACACTCCGTTATCCGCTTTTAATCCGAATTATCATATATCAGAGTAGTGAACTTCTCCGTGCGAATATCATATTCAGAACCTATCATGGTTAAAGCCAGAATAGCCTTCTAGATTTTGATTTTTATGAACAAATTACCCCAATGTTCGTTGCAAAAAAAAAAGAATGACGATAGCCATTTGAGAATTTAGATATTTTTTACACTTTCACGGTTCATCCTACATGACATTGTAGGAAAAGAGAATCTAATGTCAAGACAATCCATTTTCCGCTCTCCGCAAGAAAATTAGCAACAATAAAAGACTATAAGTGGAAAGTTTTACATCTACCCGCGGCATAAATTGAACACGTGACCTGACATTCAAATATATAATTTGGAAGTAAAGTAAGTAAGCAATCATAAATGTAAGTACTGTAAGGTATTGATTAAACAAGTGCAAAAAACCTAATTAAAATACAACCAAGCAATCCTTTACAGTCATAATGTGTTCATTCGAAATGGATAATCCTTACAACTCATTAAAATAGCGATTTTTACTTAAATGGTAAGACTCGTTTTGTGCAGATGCCCCCTGCGAGTTAGGTATATTATACAAAGTACAGTCCAATAGTTAAATAGTTAAAATTTTAATACCAAAACAAAACTAATAAAATACGTTAAAAACAAAGTTTCTTTTTTCTTTTTTTTTTTAACTTCACGCTGTATCCCGCATGTAGCAGGGCAGGCAGAGGGAACCTGAGAACCTAGTGTTAAGACACTCCATTCTCTTTCAACATTTCCGCTCCCCACTTTCCGCCGAATTGAGGCATAGCGTGTTGAGTGGCGGAACTTGACGCCGCGCTTTGCCTTATTACCAAACCCAAGAAATGAAAACAATAAATTTTACATTTCCTGGAGTGGGAATCGAACCCACAACCTGTCGCGTTTACAGTCGCACGCTTGTGCCTCTGCGCCACGACCGTTTAAATAATAAAAAATTTAACACAAAAAAAAAATGCACTAAAAACTAAAATTATTAAGAATAACTGAAAAACTGGTAATCAGATCTTAACTAAAATTTAAACGGAACCATATCAGAAGCACTATAGTAAAAAAAAAAACTTCAAAATTGGTTCTCCCAGCAAAAAGTTATGCGGTAACACACAACAAAATATAGTCGATTTTTTTGAAGTCAGTAAATATTTTTTCTTTTTTTTTTTTTTTAAATCTAGATTGAGTAATGTTTATCCTCTTAAAAATATTATTATGAATGTGGGAGAAGAAATATCATTTAAATGGCCGTCAAGTATAGATCATACCAATTTCTTTTCAGGTTCATGTTTTTTATCGCATATAAGACTAGTAAGAGAATACATAGAAAAAAGTCACTCCGTTTTCCACTTTATACCAAAATTCAGACATTAGATTTTTAGTATCCTAACTCAACACCGCGCTATACCTAATCCAACTAAAGAAGAATATAAGAAAAATATTTAAATATAATTCTTCCCCCAAATGAAAATCGAACCCACAACCAAGTCTACTTACACTGACCACAAAATATTTACAA